>SNQJ01S0015050.1:0-38523 GCA_010110895.2 Picea sitchensis | reverse complement strand
TTTTTACTGCTCCATGAAACAACCCCGGATCCAATACCAAAATGATGCAGGAGCATCTCTCCCAAGCTAGCCATGTGCCAGCCCGCTAGCCAGCACAACGTGCATTCAATGAAGGAGGAGGGTCGCAGCCCTCTCGTTTCAAAATTTTGAATTTGAGAATCAATGTAATTAATGGTTGTAAGGTTGGTAGAGCTAAGGTCGTTCCTTTGAGCATTCATTAGTTAAGAGTACCCTTTAATGGTTGTAAGGCTGGGATCTAGCTCCGATTCGGACTAGACAACCCATTCAATGTAATTGAATAGAGTAGGTATCTTGGAGGGAAGAGCTCGAGGAGCCCCTCTTTGTAAAAATACCTTCTTTGTATCTAGTAGTGAGTTTTTTAGAGAGGAGAGAAGGAACTGAGACTCTGTCAAAGTCTGAGCTCAAGAACACCTTGTAAAGGAGGCATCTCATATTAATATAAAGCGCAGATTTCCTGCATGAGTTTATGTGTGTCTTTATGTGTTTATGAATGTCTTCGTGTGTTCTTTATATGTTGTGAATGTGTGTTAGTAGGCATTTGTAGGGACAGATAAATTCTTCTATCTGTGGGTTCTTTGATTTCATGTTTGGGGTTCTTTGAGGTTTCATGCCAAGAGGGTGTGACAGAACGATGTGGGTTCTGAAAGCCAGTGCATAGATGCACTCCTGAATTATGCAGAATTTGGGCAAGGATGTGCCAGGAGGGCGCACTAACTGAAGTCATTGGCTCAAGGAAGAATCCTCAAGGTTATTGAACACCTTGGAAGGAAGACTGTGTAGAGGAGGACACAGAAGAAGACAAAATCACTGAGGGGTTTGGTAGAGCTCTGCCAGGAGGGCATCGAGCAGGTGCAGATTGTGCACAAAAGAACTCTACTGTGAGTTCAAAGGGAAATCAGAATCACTAAGGATTCTGGAAACTCTACCAGGTGGGCATTGAGTGGATGTGCATAGTGCATAGGAAACAACTCCTTTGATTTCTGGAATAGATAAGAGTCCAGGAGAGGATCTTCATAGGGTTTCTGAATACCCTACAGTCTCAGCAAGGAGTTTCTTGAGCGAGATATTACCAAGAGGGAATCAAATTCTCCATCTCAGGGAGAATAAAGAGTTAAGTCCCTTAGAGGTCTGAGAATAGAAAATCTCAGGACGGATAGAACCTTCGTGTGTGCAGCGACCCTGCAAAGAGTGCAGAGGTCGAAGAATCCTTTAAGGATTCAAAGAGGACAAAGCTCAGGAGGAGAAGTGATTTCATGCATAGGCCCATAGCTGTAAGGAGGAGCAAAAAATCTAGGAAAACCCTTTGGAGGGTTTGAATTCAAGGAATCTCAGGAGGGTCAGCGATTTCAAAAATTCAGGTGAGACCAAGGTTGCAGGCTCGCAAGAGGAGGCAAAGGCCGAGACATTTGATACTTCATAAACCTTCCAAGGAGAAGGAAGAAGCGGAAGCTCAGGAGGGAGATACACCTACCGTTAGATCAGATGGGGGAAATGATCTGGGCCGTTGAAGTTTCACATCCAGGCAGCGCAGGAGAGCGCAGCAGAAGAAAGTAGATCTGGGCCATCAGATCTAGCTCAGATAGCCAATAGCCCTTAGATCTATTGAAAGGAGCACTCGGTTTAACCCTTGTATGAGAAGAGGGGAACGAAAGGCCTATACCAGAATTTTGTCTACAGAGAGATAAAAAGGCAGGAGTTGGAACTCTTGATCCACGAAATCCCGAAAGGATCAGGACCATCCATTTTGGAGGATAGGTGGTAGGGATCAGTATTATCTCATGAATTTGGGTATCATGAGCTGGGAGGCAGAGGCCTTTGCTCTACAAAGTCTTGATTCGTGAGATCATGATGCGATCTGAACCGTTGATCGAGGAGGAAGGAGAGCCATGAGATCTTGCATCCTGATACATTGCATATCAGAGGTTCAGGGTTTGGAGGAACTTCCTTTTGACTGTGGAAGTCGAGAAGTACCAAGCATTGAGGCTTGCACAAAAACATGGCACGTCTGATAGGTGGGCCACATAGTTGACAGGTGGTGTAACAACAAACGCCAGAGGAAAGACAGAAGAGGTGACAGGTGAATGACATGCATCACTTGGGAAAGGAGTCAACACCATGTTGACTTCTCATGCTTCAGGTTCTCATAAGAAAGTAGCACGAAGGCTCAACAAACCAACTCATGAAGTTGTGAGCTGTGAGAAATATTGAAGGAATCAAACCTCCCCTGACTTTCGCTTCTCGGAGTCTCGTAAAAGAAGGGCCTGGAGGTTCAACCCTTCAACTCGCGAAGTCACGAGTAGAGAGAGGAGCGGAGGCTGTTAGCCCTAGCCGGTGGTCGCTAATAGAGGAGATAGCAAAGAAGGAGCTATACATATATCGCAATCTTAGGTATTTAGAGTTTGAAAAAGAGGAGTCGAGAGTCTTCAACCCACAAACTCACGAGTGTGAGTTATGAAAGGCGCTTTCACCAAGGCCCAATTGTGGTCGTGTGAGGGTGAAGCTCACGCCTAGTGCTTGTTCGCACAGGTGGGCTTTCCAAAGGACCTATGGATCGTATTCGTCATTGGTTTTCAGCAAGGAACTAAAGGAGTTGCTTCAGCTCAAGGAGATTAGAACAATCCTGTAGCGAATTTTGGCCCGAGGATCAGGGGTCTGCGTCAGTGTGGTATCAAAGCTTGAATTTACTTGTATATTACAGGCAGATGAAGCGAGAGAAGAAAGGGTACTATGATACACATCAGTTTGGTATCAGAGGAAGGTAGAGTATTGATACTCTGTGGTGATTGTTTACAGGAAGGAAACAATCAAGGAGACAGTCGGGAGCACTGTAGGAGAAAGATGGAAGCTCTCAGTTGTAGAGAGACAATAAGTTTTCCAGGAGGGCAGACAGAGTGCAGGAACAATAGGAAAATGGCTACTGAAGGCCATGGATGAGGTGGAAAGAAGAACCACCAGCAATTGAGCAAAGCTGAGGTGGATAAATATCTCGCTGAGATTAGGGAGAGAATGGAGATTCTAACATTGAAGATGCAGCATAATGCAGAGTCAAGATGGGTATATGAATGGCCCATCAAGACGAAGGTAAAATGTCCAGTCAGGGAGATGTTGGCCAGAAGATAGTGGAGGCCATTGAAAATGTGTTTGAGGCATGTTGAAAGCCTTAGGGATGAAGAGGAGATGGTTCAAGTATGTGAACCAGAAGCTGGGAGAAATCTCAGTGATGCTGAGGATGAACTGAGATCACTGGAATATCTCAGAGACTACCCAGAGGGAAGAACAGAAATTTCCAATTGCTAGGTGGGCAATGAGATGAGATAGTTGCGGGATCTCATAGACTATCAGGAGGAAAATAAGTAAATTTCATGTTTCCAAGAGGGCAATGAGATGATATCACTGCGGGATCTCATAGAGTGCCAAGAGGGCAGGACCAAAAATTCAAATTGCCAAGAGGGAAATGAGATGAGATCTGAGGATCTGATAGACTGACAAGGGGGAAACAGATAAATCTCATACTGCTAGGAGGGCAAGGGAGAGAAGATGAGCTCAAAGATGTGTTCATATCAGTAAGGACAGCTGACAGGAGAGGATTATAAGGGCATTCTGATCATTGGAGGAATTGAAATATTCCTTCCATTAAGTCCAGTTGAGGCAAGAGTGTGTTTTGTTGATGTAGCAACAACAGAAAGACAGCTAGTAGGGACTGCCAAAGAAGAGGGAGAGTTGGAGTAGATATCAAAATTTGCCCAAGAAAAAGAAGGAAATGAGCATTCCGAGGAATGGATCTAATTTTTCAGCCAGGAAGCTGAAACAGAGACGACTACAACATTAGAGCTTGCAGCAGCATAAGAAGAAGAAGCAGACAACATGAGCTTTGTTGATCTGTGTGAGCAAATTGAATCCCTGGAGAGAAGGGTGATAGTGCAGAGAATGAATATCCAACAGATGAAGATGGAAGAAGATGCAGGAGGATCATACCAGCCCAAGGAGTAGCTAGGAGAGGTTGGACTTAAGCCAACACAAAGAGAGATGGTAGGAACAACACTGTCACAGGGAGAAGCTGAGCAACAACTCAGTAATGAGATTACAGAATTGGAATCTTCCATAGAGTGGCAAGTTAAGGCCACAAGGGATGGAGAATATTGCATGGGAGATCATGAGGATCTACCCATTTACAGAGAAGAAATGCAGCCAAGGAGACTACAAGAACAGAGCCAGCCACAAGAGCAGTTGGATGAGGTGATTGATGAGATCAGAGAGCTGATGATCAGATCAACAGAGACTTCCAGTGAAGGGAAGCTGAGCAGAAGGGAGACAACAACAGTAGCAGAGCAGCGGAAGCAACAACAACAACAACAACATAGAAGTGGAGCAGATGAATAGCTCTAGAGGACTGTTTGGGATCTAGGTGGATTTCAACAACAATGTTGGGAAGCTCATGAGCAGGAGCTCATGATTTTTTCACAGCAGAGGAGTATGATGTAGGAGCATCACTCCCAATCCATCCATGTGCCAACCTGCCAGCTAGCACAATGCACATTCAATGAAGGAGGAGGGGCGCATCCCTCTCGTTTCAAAAATTTGAATTTGAAAATCAATGTAATTAATGTTTGTAAGGCTGGTAGAGCCAAAGTTGTGCCTTTGAGTAGGCATTAGTTAAGAGTATCCTTTAATGGTTGTAAGGGTGGGATCTAGATCCGATTCGGACTAGACATCCCATTCAATGTAATTGAATAGAGTAGGTAGCTTGGAGGGAAGAGCTCGAGGAGCCCCTCTTTGTAAAAAGACCTTCTTTGTATCTAGTAGTGAGTTTTTTAGAGAGGAGAGAAGGAGTCGAGACTCTGTCAAAGTCTGAGCTCAAGAACACCTTGTAATGGAGGCATCTCATATTAATATAAAGAGTAGATTTCCTGCATGAGTTTTTGTGTGTCTTTATGTGTTTATGAATGTCTTCGTGTGTTTGTTATATGCTGTGAATGTGTGTTAGTAGGAATTTGCAGGGAAAAATAGATTCTTCTATCTATGGGTTCTTTGATTTCAGGTTTGGGGTTCTTTGAGGTTTCATGCCAAGAGGGTGTGATAGAACATTGCGGGTTCTGAAAGCCAGTGCATAGATGCACTCCTGAATTCTGTGGAATCTAGGCAAGGACGTCTCAGGAGGGTGCGCCAACTGAAGTCATTGGCTCAAGGAAGGATCCTCAAGGTTTTTGAACACCTTGGAAGTAAGACTGTGCAGAGGAGGACACAATAGACGACAGAATCACTGAGGGGTTCTGTAGATATTTTCCAGGAGGGCATCGAGTAGGTGCAGATTGTGCACAGAAGAACTCTACTATGAGTTCAAAGGGAAATCAGAATCACTGAGGATTCTGGAAACTCTGCCAGGTGGGCATTGAGTGGATGTGCAGAGTGAAAAGGAAAGAACTCCTTTGAGTTCTGGAATAGAGAAGAGTCCAAGAGAGGATCTTCACAAGGTTACTGAATACCAAGAGCGAGAGATTACCAAGAGGGCATAAGATTCTCCATCTAAGGGAGATGAAAGAGTTAAGTCCCTTAGAGGTCTGAGCACAAAAAATCTCAGGACAGATAGCACCTTCGTGTCTAAAGGGACCCTACAAGGAGTGTAGAGGTCGAAGAATCCTTTAAGGATTCAAAGAGGACAAAGCTCAGGAGGAGAAGTTCTTTCACGCACCAGCCCATAGCTGTAAGGAAGAGCAGAAAAGCTAGGAAAACCCTTTGGGGGGTTTTATTTCGAGGAAGCTCAGGAGGGTAAGCGGTTTCAAAAACCCTGGTGAGACCAAGGTTGTAGGCTCGCAAGAGGAAGAAAAGACTAAGACCTTTGATACTTCACAAACCTTCCAAGGAGAAGGAAGAAGTAGAAGCTTAGGAGGGAGCTACAACTGTCGTTAGATCAGTTGGGGGAAAATATTTGGACCGTTGAAGTTTCACGTCCAGGCAACGCAGGAGAGCGCAGTGGAAGAAAGTAGTTCTGGGCCATCAGATCTAGCTCAGACAGTCGATAGCCCTCAGATATATTGAAAGGAGCACTCAGTTTAATCCTTTTATGAGAAGAGGGGAACGAAAGGCCTATTTCGACATTTCGGCTACCGAGAGATAGAAAGGCAAGAGTCAAAACTCTTGATACACTAAATCCTGAATGAATCAGAGCCATCCATTCTGGAGGATAGGTGGCAGGGATCAGGATTATCTCGTGAATTCAGGTATCGTGAGATGGGAGGCGGAGGCCTTTTCTCTATAAAGTCTCGAGTCCTAAGATTGCGATGCGATCTGAACTGTTCATCGAGGAGGAAGGAGAGTCGTGAGATCTGGTGTCTGAATGCATCGCATATCAGAGGTTCAGGGTTTGGAGGAACTTCCTTTCGACTATGGAAGTTGCAAAGTACTGAGCTCCGAGGCTCACGTGAACATGTGGCACGTATGATAGGTGCGCCACATAGTTGATAGGTGGCGTAACAACGAATTCTAGAGGAAAGATGGAAGAGGTGACAGGTGAAGGACACGTGTCACTTGGGAAAGGAGTCAACACCCTATTGACTTCTCGTGCTTCAGATTCTCATAAGAAAGGAGCACGAAGGCTCAACAAACCAACTCACAAAGTTGCGAGATGCGATAAGTACTGAAGGAGTCAAATCTCCCCTGACTTTCGCATCTCAGATTCTTGTAAAAGAAGGGCTTGGAGTTTCAACCCTTCAACTTGCGAAGTCATGAGTAGCAAGAGGAATGGAGGCTATTATCCCTAGTCGGTGATCGCTAATAGAGGAGCTAGCAAAGAAGGAGCTATACCTGTATTGCAATCTCGGGTATCGGGAGTTTGGAAAAGAGGAGTCGAGGGTCTTCGACCCATGAACTCATGAGTGTGAGTTGTGAAAGCTACTTGCGCCAAGGCCCAGTTGTGGTCGTGTGAGGGTGAAGCTCGTGCCTAGTGCTCGTTGGCACAGGTGGGGTTTCTTAAGGACCTATGGATCGGATTCATCGTGGCTTTTCAGAGAGGAACCAAAGGAGCCACTTTGGCTCAAGATGATTAGAATGATCCTGTAGCAGATTCTGGCCTGAGGGTCGGGGGTCTGCGTCACAAATGCATATCCAATGGTTGATCTTCGATCATCCAGATTTCTAGCCCAATCAGAATCTGAGTAACCTATCAACTCAACATCATATGCATGAGTATATTTAATACCATAATCAAGTGTTCCTTTTAGATACTTGAGTACTTCATTCCAATGGCATTCTAGAGGTTTTTCCATAAAATGACTTAACACACTCATATAATATGCAATATTAGGTACATTTGTGGTGAGATAATTCAAACTACCCACCATCTATCTATACATAGTGCCATTCACCTCCTTCGAACCATAAACACAAGAAAGTTTCACATTCTACTGCATGGGAACAATAGAAGACTTACACTGATCCATTTTAAATCTCTTAATTACTTCTCTGACATACTTACTCTGACAAACAAAAGTTTGGCCTGCATTTCTCCAAACATCAAGACCTAGGCAGTAATGTAACTCACCAAGATCTTTCATTTAAAAAAAAAATGACAACTACACCTTGATTTCATCAATTAATTTCTCTGCATTTCTTTTAATTATAAAATCATCAACATATAAGGAAATCAATAATATATACCCCTGCTCATCAAATTTGGTATACAAATTTGGATCATTTTTTCTCCTCATAAAACCCTGTTGAAGAAAGAAAGAGTTTGTCTTCTCATATCGTGACCTAGGTGCATGTTTTAGTCCATACAATGCTTTCTTTAACTTACACACTAAGTGTTCTTTCCCTTTTTCCACAAACCCTTCAGGTTGAGTAAGGTAAACCTATTCCTTTAACTCATCATTCAAAAATGCAGATGTAACATCTAACTGGTGTATCTTCCAATGGTACTTTGTAGCCAAATCAGTTAGCAATATGATAGTATTCAATTTATCTACTAGTGCAAATGTTTCAGCATAATCAATACCTTGTGTTTGTGAATACCTCTTTGCCACTAGTCTAGCCTTATATTTTTCTATACTACCACATTATTTAAAATTGGGTTTGTATATCCATTTCATCCAATGGGAGTTTTATATTTAGGCAATTCAATCAATTCCCAAGTATTGTTTTTCATTATAGATTCATATTCTTCCTCCATTGCATTTCGCCATTCATCATATTCATTTGCTTCATCAAAAATCATGGGTTCTATGACATTTGAAATGCTACTCATTAGGGAATAGTATCTATATTTCTTAGGGAGTTGAACCTGTCGTGAATATCTTCCCAATTGATTATCTTCCTCGCCACTTTGTGAAGATATTTATTCACCACTAGGTGAACTGTGACTGCTTGAAGTGTCCATATCATTGAGTCCTTCTTCTTCTTCTTCTTCTTGTCACTACGGTTGTGGCTTGTAATGTACCTCAAATTTGACATAATTTTATTTATTTATTTATTTTCAAGACTTCATAACGAAAAGCTAGTGGTGCTCATTATGATTATAGATTTATGTGTTATTTGTCATAAGGAATCAATATTACACTAGACTGACTTTGAACTATATATATAAGGGTCTCTCCGAAGTAACTAGTACCTTCTTAAACACATACATTGTACCCATAAGTATAAAATACATAAACTTATACCCAAAATAATAGACTGTATAAGGCCTAGCAAATAGGTCGATAACATTCTAGGTCATTAAAAGGATTCTTCTCGTGAATTCTTTATGCTTATGGTTATTTTAAACACTAGGCTTACCACCTTTTTGGTAAGGAAATCTTGCACAAAGACTGTAATTGAACTAGGTCTTAACTAAGTACTTAGCTTAACAATGTTAGACATAGCCGATAGTCAATCTAAGACGAGAACAATTGACCCTAACTGGTCTCGATTAGTCACCTTTTGAAAGAGATGACCATTAAGTTTGTATTAAGAGAATTAAAGGTGAAAGGTGTGCCTGTAAGAGGAGTTAGGACTTCTCTCCTGCAATCAATGAAATCCCTGTATGTACAGGTTACAAAGGTCCTCTCACCTGTCCTTCTTCTAATATTGTCTTTCCACATTTTCCCTAACACATGGTCCGACCCACCTCGTACATCGACATTTACTTTGGTAGTTCGCCCTCAACTTAGGGTTAGGCGATCCCTTCCCTCGTCATTGTGACTCTTAAAAAACATCAAATCTATGTGTTGCTCCTTTGGTGTGGAGAAGAATTTATTCTGGAGGTTGTTGTTGAACAGTACAAATGATAAGGCCCATCCCCCTGGTAAGCATGGATGATTTTAGGGGCTAATTTTCCATGGTTTTTCCAAAAACGAGATTCGCTATTTTAAAAATTGATTCGCCCAAATTCTATAGGATCAAATTATTTTACCTTAAAAGTCGCCAAAATTTTATAAAAACTATATAAAATCCTTAGAAATTTGAATATTTTTACAAAAATATCGCCAAACATCTATAGTTGGCATATGAAGGATTAGTAAGATTCGTCAAGGTTTCTACATTTTAAAATAAATTTCCATCCTTAAAATCATCCCTACTGGTAAGTTCCTGTTAGGTTATAGTATCTCAAACAGAGGCATAGAGATTTGGAGTCTTAATTCGATGAAGGTCCTTTTATTTTGTAGTTCTTGCCATAGATTTTGTCTACGTTTCTCCCTTGATGTGAATGCTTGAATTCCTTCGGAGTTAATCTTGTTCTAAAATGATTTGGATTACCCGTGTATTTCTGTTTCGGTATTTCGAAGGTTTTCGGCACTCCGTCTCCTCGTTCTCAAATTTCAGAGGCTTATTAGTTTTGTTTCCTGGTAATTTAGTTTAGGGTTTCAATATGCCCAAAAGTCATACTACTTCACGCTCCTACCCGGTGGTTATACAACGAGACCAGGCATTGGATGCATATGATTTTTTTTTCATTTTTTTTTAAAAGCGAAAGAAACTGGTGTAGCCTATGTGTCACACCTCTTTCACTTTTCGATCTTTCCTCTGTGAAGGGTGTGTCCACCCATCGAAATTACACTCAAGCCCATAATGGGACCTATTCAAGGAAGCCAATAGTCATTGCTTATTTGCTATAACTACAAAATATGTCTAAGATGTTCGCGCCCATCTCCTAGAACTACCTTGGTGTATGTGGCTCTTCAGTAAAAGGTTTTGTGTGTATTTTATAAGGACGCTTTCTTCTATCGAATGAAAATCGAATAGTATCTTTCCTCATGTTGGTGACACTGTATGTCGCAAGGCGACCTCACAGGGATCTAGTTATGACAATTCCTGTATTGACTGCTTGACTTAATTAGTTTTTGTAATCTCGATTTTTGGAAGGTTTAAGATTCCAACGACTGGGTATATTCTCGGTTCAAAGCATAATTTTGACACAACTCAACTTATATTGTCTGGTCATTTAAGGAAGCTAAAACTATCGTGTATTGCACTATGTTTGAATTTATTGATTACTGTAACTGTCCTTTTGTTTTGTTATCTTTATTTCATTCATAGTACTGGTAAAGTCACTAATGATGGGCCTTGTTGGTTTGAGGACCCATCAGATATTTACTATGCCCTTCTCCCTCGGCCCAGACATATATTCAGATAGGAAGCAATGGAGCAAGGATCTGAGCCCGCGCATCATAAGATAAGTGTCTCTCTGAAAAGAAATAGTTGGTTTAACATTTATCATCCCGTTGAAATTTTTCCATTACTTAATCTTTGAATAAAGACTAATAATTACAAGGTTTTGTTTTTATTTACAGGGTTTCCATCTATGCAAATCTCGGGTACCCGCCCCTGCCTTCTACGAACAAGGTAATTGGGTTTCAAACACATCATTTCTCAGGCTACACTCTACATGTTCTAGAACATCTAAGGGAGATCATGGCTTCAACTAGTTCTGTTATGATTAGTTCCTTTTGACTTCGGTAAAGTTTTGACGAAGTAAACCCCCTCGGGTCATGTTACTATTGTTGGCATAGCACTAGTTCTGATATAAGTATTGAATCCATACTTTTTATTTTAGATTGGGTCAACTATGTAATAAGTTTTTATTTATTAAGTGGCGATCCTAGTCGAACTTACTCGGAATGATACATTTGAATCATACTGAATCTGTCTCTTGATTTCGAACACTGAACTTGTTATTTAGACAAGAAATAAAGGAGTCCAAGAAATTCGACTGCATTTGTTCCATTTGACTATTCCATTACAAAAATAATGTTTTCCAGAATCTAACAATGGAGTTACTCGTACCCTTTGTTTTATTATATTTGATTCATAATGAAAGAAGTGTATCGGGGTTGTTGCTTTAGTTAGACTATTCCAAATCATATGTATATGATTTAGTTGTGGTTACCTGTCTGTCAACAAATTTATCATGCTCATAGTATAGGAACATATATATATATATATATATATATATACTTACTTTCCATTGTAGTCATTAGATTCTGGATTTCCTTCTATAATGTCTGCCAATAGTAAATAGACATATGCTTACCTACATGTACTATAGTTATATCGTAGAAAATTAATGATTTATATTAGTCTAATTCCACACTAAGTGGGTAGATAGCGACCCGAGTAAACTTATGTCTCTGAGTTTGTATTTACAGAAACATACCTACTCCATATATATATAGACTAGTTTCTATTATGTTCATGCCTAGATCATTCTCTACCAGAAAATTTTGATGTAAAGGAAATTACCCTATAGTTACTTATGTATAGAAAAATCTACTTACAGAGAATGATTACTTCCAGAACTCAATCATACCAAATCCATTCAACTATCATAACAAAATAAAATTAATTTATAACCTTCGTTCAGAATCTAATCCAATCATAAAGAGCTGCTCAGAAATTGATTTTATAAGATATTCTATTAGCATTTGGGCTTCACACATTCATATATTTCAATAGATTTCACCCAGGTTATTGTATCCATACAAAAAATAATGGTTTCACTACAACTGTGACTAATTCATTCCATAGAGATAGAAAATATTTCAATTCAGGTTTAACAAATATATCACATCAAATATATGATCATTCAAACAGAGAAGGAAAAGATTACATATCTGAACCAGTTCGCAGGAAGACAAAGGGAACAGCCACGTTCCTCCCAACCGTAGAAAAAGGAAGCCAAATCACTTGCCCAGTTCACCCCCTAGCTTGACCATGAGTCAATGAGGGAAAATTTGGAAAAACTCCTTCTCAAAAATGTCTTTCAGTTCAAACAGATTCCTCTTGCCTCACACTCAATCAATAGTGTTCATAACAACAAGAAAACTAGTAGTCTCCTTTTTCCTAGCATACTCAGCAGTGTCCTGCCTCCTCGCATATGTTATTTAACAAAAAAAATCCCTTTTTGCCTAGGTCTTTCTTCCCCCATTGGGAATTTTCACATCTTTCTAAATCCTTGATTTTTAGGGGTTGCCAATGGCCAAATATCTGATTTTCTACTTGTAACAATCAACCCAGAGGTAGTTCCAACATGTTCCCCAATCATGGAGTCATGGTCAGCTGATTTTAACATGGTTGTTCCACTTGTCCTCCTGCAATCAATATAAAATATTTCGTTTTCATACAAGTGTCATAGTCAAATAGTTAGTTGGGTCAAATCAGATCTCTTCCCAACAGTCATAATATTTAATTACAATTATCAAATTGGAAATTTGGAATTTCCATAAATGGAAAAAAAATTCCAAATTTGAATTTACTAAAAACAGAATAATTTTCCAACAAATTTTAAATTTCAGAAATACTTTGTTTTTGGGGATGTCACATCCTTTCCCACTTCAATAAAACACTATCCTCAGTGTTCAGTCCTTTCTTGGATTAAGATTGGATGAGATTTCCCCAAATCTCCTGATCCAGATTATTTTCGGCATGATATGTATCAGATATGCACAAATATACAGTAATATGTGATTTCTATTAATGAAAGAAATGTACAGAGTGCACAAATATACAATATGTGATTTCTATTAATGAAAGAAACGTACGTAGACCTAAAATACAGTGAAAGACTCGCTAGAATGGTGTTTTGGTCTCCCGAGAAGAGATACGTTAAATCTCATTCACAAGAAGGATTACAATGAGGCTCAAAGCCTTTTTACAATAAGAAGGAATGCCAAAACCCTAAACATCCAAAACCTAACCCTAGGAGATGAAGTCAAAGTCATGTATCTCGTTTGAAGTTGAGGTACCAACTTCCCATGGTTGTAACTTTGCATATGATCTCCATTTTAGGTACGGATAGATCGCTGGAAAGGTATCATCTAGGAGATCTTATTTTGGGGATCAATAATGCCTTCGACTATAATGGAGAACCTCCCGATTTTGAAAACCTCATTTGGGCCCCTCAAAATATTCCTAAGTTAAAACCGAGAAAAATAGTGCAATTACCAAAATTTAAAAATTGTTTTGAGCCATTTGGAAAGGTGGGTGGCCATTGATATCCACTGATCAATCCTCCCTCCTTAGGGAGCAATGGTCTCCATTTCGTTGAGTTCCTGTGGGAGAGGGAAAAATCCTTTCTAGATCTCAGATCCTGGGTGAGTCATTGTATTGTCGGAGACGCCACGCTTAGTTTGTGGAAGTGTCTCCACATGAACTCTGTTGAAGTTGAGGTTGTTCAACGAGTCGAGATACATGAGAGGTGTGCAGAAGGAATCTCTATGCTTTGTTGCAACCTTGTCGACCGCTCGCTGATAGGTGTAGGGGGCTTAAACCGTAGGGTTGTAGTGTCCTTATGTTCCCTTTGAATAGATTGTGAAAAGATGAATTTTGCAGTATGAGATACTCACTTGCGACACTTTTTAGGTTGAACATTAGGTTGGAACCACCCTGTAATCAGGAGATGACCCCCAAAGTAACAATGACACTCAGCTCTGGTTGAGACTCAGAAACAACATGGCATCTCCACATATATGGTTGGCCCAAGAGAACATCACGTATTATCCGGGCAACATCACATAATACCCCGTCCTTGAAGGGATTGGGATGTTGGATGACAATTGACATTGTTGGCTCACACAAAGATCTCTTCCTGAGAAGCCACTGGATGTTGTATGGTTATGGGTGTAGTGTCGATAATCCCAACCGCTTGACAACCTCTGCTGAGATGAGGTTCTCCGGCTATCAAAAATAAAATGCAAGTAACCCTTTCACCCACATCTTTGAATGAAAAAGGCACTCCCTTTCTTCTGGATTTGTTGGTTCTTTTCCTGGTAGAATTGTCACGGTTGCATAACAAGTAGTCCGCTACAATGATCTGTCATTTAGTAGTATTTTTAGAATCGGATTCTCAATCAGGGTTCATCTCCTTATCTTTGATCTCACCCACCAATGAATATTTTGAGAGACATTCATCGATACAGCTGTGGGATTTTTAGGAAATCACACCATTTTCCTGTATCCTCCTTCGTCTCCGACCCCTTTTTTCCCCGTCTTGACCGGTTTCTTAGGAGACCGGCCTTTTAAATAATAAGGAATTGACAAAAATCTAAACATCCAAAAACCTAACCCTAGGAGATGAAGCCAAAAGTCATGTGGGCCCTCGGCTTAGTAAGGAGTATACCAACTCCGAGGTCGTAAACTTTGCACACGACTGCCATATCTGAAAGGTATCATCATGGGAGATTAATTTTATGGATCAATCATCCCTCGGTTCATAAATGAGAACCTATATCTCTATAAACCTTCATTTGGTCCCTCAAATGGTTCCTAAGTTAAACCCCAAAATAGTGTAAATTGCCAAAATTGCTAGAAAATTGTTTTGGTTACTAAGTGGGTGGCCACCGATATACACCTCGATCAATCCTCCTCCTTTGAAAGCAATGGTCTCCATTATGTTAAGTTCCCATGGGAGAGGGAAAAAACATTTGCCGGATTTGCATCTGGGTGAGCTGCTTGCATTGTTGGAGACATCACATTGCTTAACTTGTGGAAGTCATCGCGGAACTCATGAAGTTGAGGTTGTTCAACAAGTGAAGCTACATGAGAGGAAGGTGTGTAGAAGGAAATTTACGGTTTGATGCGGAACCTTTGTCGACCCTCGCTCGCTGGATAGAAGGTGCAGGGCTTATACCGTAGGGCTCGCAGCGGTCCTTCTATTCTCCTTTGAACAGATTGTGATGAAGAAGTTGAACTTTGTAGTATGAGATACCACCTTGCTGCACTTTTTAGGTGGAACAACATTCAGAACTACCTTTGCATTCTCGTAGAGATGGTCCCCCAAAGTAACAATGACGCTTCGGGCTCGAGACTTATAAATAGTATGGCATCTCCGCATATATGGTTGGTCCAAGAGAAAATCACGCATATCTAGTGGGCAACATCACATAATACCTCGCCCTTGAAGGGATTGATGCCCTAAGACAGACAACACTGTTGGTTGACAAGAAGATCTCATCCCAAGTGAAGCCACCCAATGTTGTATGGTTGCTGGTGTGGTGTTGCTGACAATCCCAACCGCTTAACAACCTCTGTTGGGATGAGGTTCTTATGGATTTCACCATCAACAATAAAATGTAGTGTGGTCCCATTCACCCACATATACAAATGAAAAGGCACCCCTTCTGGATATTGGTTCTTCTTGCTGGAATTGTCGCTTGGGCGCATAACAAGCAGAGGTTCAAGCACAATGATCCGCCCTTACCGCATTTTTGTGAATCGATTCTCAAATCGGTTCAACTCTTGTCTTTGATTCGCCACCAATGACCGCTTTTGAGCGACATTCATTGGTGTTGTGCCGTGGGCTTTGTGGAAATCATACCATTTTTCAATTTCCTTCTTTGTCTTCCGCGGACCCTTCTTCCGTGTCTTGCACCGGTTTTCGTGGAGACTGCTTGTTAGGGTCGGTTTTGTCATACTGTTGTTGGGCGGATTTGTAGACCGGGAATTCTCGCTGGTTCTCGTGGTTAAATTTTTGCTCAATTTAAATAGCATATCGATAAGACCGAAAGTGATGCATGTTCAGGAAAAATCCTTCACCGATGTATTCAGAGCCCCATCACCTGTATTTCGTAAACTTCAAATGTCGCCGTAGTCTCTTTGATACCCAACTCATGGAAGGTATAATAGTGAAATTTGGGAACTTCTTGGTCAGAAATGTTAAATACAAGAATAACTTATGACTACAACAATAACTAAATTTTGAAATTTCATTATTTTTTTTATGATATTACCTAATATTTCATTTTTAAATGTTACAGTGAATTTCTATAACTTTTGTTGATTGATTTATTGTGTCAACCTCAGTCTGTGGTGATCAGAATTCGAAGTTTCACCTCGCTAAGACTGGCCTAGGGTGACCGTGGAAAGGCACCTACGTTGGCTCGCCACCGTGTAAATATTAAATACAATAACAACTTTATGACTACAACAACTAAATTTCTTGAAAAATTCTTGTTATTGTTTTTCCGATATTAATGAAATATTTCATTTTTAATGTTACAAGTGAATTTCATAAGTTTTGTTGATTGATTTATTGTATGTCAACATCTATCCAGATGAAAGCAGTCCAAAATCACCCTTACATCCGCCCAAGGTGACCGTGGAGGCATCAGTAAGTGCCACTAGGTAAATGTTAAATACAAGAATAACTTAATGACTACAACAACCAAATTTCAATTGTTAAAGTTCATCTCATTAATTTTATTCATTAATGTATTGTGGTATGGTCAATAAAGGCTCCAATAGAGGATATTGATGAGGATGAAATATTTTATTCAACTCCAATCTAATGACAACTGTAATCTAAGGGGCTCCTAAATAAGGCTAACATAATATCTAGTTTGATTATTAGCAAAGACCCCCATTATTGGGAGGGATGTGGCAAGAATTGTAGGAGCTAGCTAAAATACAATACTAATTCTGTGGGTAAGTGGCATATTCGTGATATTTTTATTAGCTATGAAAATTTCATATCCATTTTTTTAGTTTTATATTTTGTATAAGGACCGGGATAAAGAAAAATTTCTGCTTAGGAGTTTTTGTCTCATGGGGAACTTGTCGATCCTGAAACTCCTATAGGTAGCAGTGAGGGTCTAATGCAAGAAAAAGGTCAACATAGGAAAGTGAAAGTGAAACTTTTTGAGACTCGAGGTTCCCCTTCAATCCATTGATGAGTGAAATGATTTGACCAAAGCATGACACGCCGTAGCATGATGAGCTGGAGCCTATGACTCCATTAATGATGACCTGTAGAGGAACATAGTGTATATGGGATTACGATACTATTCATGGAAAAGAACAAATTAAAAGCACCGGATCACTAGATGTCACCTTATGGTGGATGACACATGTAGTTTTGATGAAGATTCAGAAGATTGCATGTAATTGTCTCATTAATTGATTCATTTTTTTCATGAAATTTGAAATGGACATTTGTTGAGATTATTATAAATTAATGATAACATGTTTCCTATTGTGAAATAATGTTTTCTATAGAAACTTACATGACTAATCATTGTATTTGTTTGGCCCCACCATTCGTACATGGTGTAATGGCCAAGATAGAAAAAGAAATATGATTTAATAGATCACATGGTAAACTTGTTCGGTAATACTTTCAACAAGAAAGTGGTTTTAGAGTTATCCAGAGAGAATTTAGAATACATGAGGGCCCAGTATAGGTATAAATTGTAAATAGACCTAAAGCATGAGCTCCCTCCCTTGGTTTCTGAGAAAGAGTGGAAGTCGCTAATAGAGGATGTAAAGGATAACTTGTTTAAAAAAGGATGACAAATCACCAGTTAATAAGAGGGTGGACAACACATGCTCATTATCGTTGAAATATGAGCATTTATGTTTTTCTTTTCCTGTTTTAACACCTCGGACATCTATTTTTTTCAAAATTCCATATGTATACCGCATTAACCTCCAAAGAAACAAAGGACAAACTGGAAAAACATGGCCGTGGTGGCTATGGAAAACTAAAATCCCTTCGGGAATAGTAAGATTTAAATGACAACCCGTTAATATTTATTTAATAGTAAAACAACATATGTTTTGTTATTGGTATTTTTAATGGTGTTATGCATTGCAGCTAAATATTTTTTGACACTACTGCCACCGAGGACGACCTAAATCTTGGTTACAAGCGTTTTAAAAGTGTGATTGAATATATAAAATTATTGGGCCAGACTCCAATCTCCCAAAAATTTACCTAGGTAAATCAAATCTATCAAGGAAACTAAGAGTACGTTTGTAAAGTCTATTCATATTTTATTATATCGTCTCTTTAACTAAGTATTTATGTTTTTTCCACAACATGATACCTATGTAATCCAACAAGATTCAACAAATGCATCATACATATACATTTCAGTGATAGTGGAAGCTGAAAGTACCCATTCCATGTATTTGTTGAAAATTGTGAAATATTTTTTGTGATTGTAGATATTTATTTCCGACTTATACTATATATTATCTCCTCAAAATTGAAGAGCATGTTTTGGTAAGGGTACTTAGAAAAACCAAGTGGACAAGAAATTAATGCACCAACCGCAATAGCTACGTAGATAGGTAAAGAGTAATATTGTAATGTTAATGAAAATAATGAATTAGTTATTTCAATTATATTTCAACATATCGATATGATCATTTTCATTGTTCCACCACAACCCTCAATAGATGCTTAACCTTCGACGCACCAAAAGTATGGTACATGAGCTTATGGAAACACAAACAATATAAGGACATGGCAATAATCAAATAATAAATGTCTCGGATGGTTATGATATCCCACTACTACCTGAACAGGTAAAAAGCAAAGAAAAAATTAGATATGGCAAATTCATAAATTTGTATTCGATCTCTATCGGCCAAGTTTATATGTTCATATGCCTTTGATGACTATCCTAGTTATGCATGAATGTCTATATGTTTTCAAATAAACAAAATCATTTGTTGGGTAAGGGAATTGAGAGATGTGAGGGGGTGGGGAGGGGCCATATGAGCTTCCACCTTCAATGCTATTGGTCTCGTTCAAAGAGGAGAATAATATATTCTCAAAACAAAGAGAAGGTCATTAAGGTATGCGGCAACATGATTTTTTTCTATATTGTTTTACATAACTAAATGCATGTTTCTTTGCTTCTATACACTATTTACCCATATAAAAAATTTGTCTCTTTAATGATTCATGTAGGTCTTGATGAAATGATCTCATGGACAACTCCTTATCAAGTTGTATGGGCTAATGGATTTGGTGAAAGGACAATGAAAAAGTAAGGGTTTTGACATGTTTTTAAAGCAGGATTTATACTAGTAAAAGTTCACAACTCACAAATATGTAGATATTGATATATATATATATATATATGCCAAGTTCCATGTGTGTTTTTATTGTTCAATTTATTTGTCCAATTTAATGTGTGTAGGTGGTTTCTGAGAAAATAACAGTGTGTTAATTCTTAACTAGCTCAAATTTTCAACTATAAAATCTAGAACCTAAAGAGGTATTTAAAAATGGGTTTACTTGTAGTTTTTATAAAGAAGTATAACTATTTTAGAGAACCCCCATATACAAAAGTATTTATCCATATCCTCATCAGGAAAATAAATTAGAAAATATTCCTCACTTCATTCATTTCCATAATCCTAACCTTATTGATATCCCTAATCCAAATCCTAGTTCCTATTAAACAATGCGTGAAGCTAATCCCAATAATATAGACTCCTCCTCTCATCCCACATGTTAGTAAGGCTCCAAAGGAAACTACTACAAAATGATTATTCTTATACACACAATTCACATCCAAATCCTGCCATATATGAGAAATCTCTTGATGATCCTAGGGTACACAATAATATTTGGACACTTTTCCCCAACAAAAAAATAGTCCCTATTCCAAACTCTATTGAAAAAGATCCCCATTACTCATAATGACGAATAAAATTTATTCCCCTCTCTAGTCTCCATGTTTACTCATAATTGTTAGATCAAAGACCAACTTGCCACCATAATCCTTGACACAAACCACCAATCACATTTTCCATCACCCCACCTCCTTATCATTCATTGGGGATTTTACAATAGGACATAACTCATCTTCTCTATTAATAAACATTGTGGGACACCCTTGTCAGTATGATTTTGTTGAGAATGTTGAATGGTGTATCTCCCCCTTGATTACCTTGAATTTTACTCTTTGAACATAATAATATATGAACAACAATGAAATGATTTATAAGATGTACATTGAAATACCTATCAACTCTTTAAAGATAACCAAACCTATGAGCTCATATTTATTGCAATACCCTTTCCATTTAATGATGTTACCAAGACATCCCACGTAAATATCTTTCTCTTAGTTGTAACTCACATCCAACCATTCCATATGTAGCCTCTACCCTTTCTCTCTTCCACACATTTCAAATGATACCTTCTCATCCTTCCACCCAATCAAAAACAATGAAACTCTTTATAATATGCTCATTGCAAAACTTATCAACTTTATAAAGATGACAAAAAAACTATGAACTCACATCTTGCAATACCTCTTACTTATAATGTTAATACACAACAAAACATAATACATAAATACATTTATCTCTCACTTTTACATCACATAAATCCATGTCTCATATGTTTGCACTATCCCTTCCAAACTCTCTAAATAATACATTCTCATCCTTCCACCAAGGTACTCTCACTGTTATTCTCATTCTAAATCCCAAACCTCCCAATGATTTTAACTCCAATATTTTTTTTTTTTTCTTACCACACAAGAATTAACAAAATACATATATTATCTATTATACTTAGTTCCATAATTGTTTTCCCTTATCCCCTCACTGGCTAACAATGAGGTAGCACCTTGTTCTTCTATGCCCTCTTTTTTCCTTATCTTTCTATTAGTTGTCAAAATAAACCTTTTTCTAACATTAAAAGGTCCCATGTCTTAACACACTTTTATGATTTTGAATGAAGCCTTGTTGCTATTGGGAGTTTTTTTTGGGCTATCATACTTCTCATTATCAACTCTAGCCATTTCTACCCGGTAGCACCCAATATTACCTAGTTCTCCTTTGTCTCTTCCTCTCCTAGTGTTCCATGCTCTCCCACATACTCTCCCTCTTTTCCTCTAGTCCTCAAATTCTTGGGAAATTATTGCCCCTCCTCCTTAGCTCTTCCTTACACCCCTTTTCATCCATTTGTTTTGGTCATAATATCGATTGGTCCCTTATAGGTCATTATCTCAAAAAACACCCTACTTGAGATAACCTCTACCTAGTTAGGATCAACTATCACTTCTTTGGTAGCCTTGGGTGTCCCTTAATGGTCAAATTCCATAGCTTGTAACTATGGAACCCCTCCCAATGGTGACATCACATCTCCCTTTGATCCCTCCTACACTAGTACCATTGGTGTTTTTCACCCCAATGCTTGCATTGAAATTAGGTTGATGAATGTCACCTCCCACGCTTTCATGTAAAATACCCCATTTATACAAGCACCTCTCATTCTTGCACTAAATCTAGGCTTTCATGTGTTTTTTTTGTGCTTTTTTTTTTTTTTTTTTTTTTTTTCTCTCATTGTTGTTATTCTCACACTCTCTATATTATCGATGTCACATGGGACCCATGCTATGTCCTTGACTAGTGTGTGGCACCTTAATGACTACAAAAAATCCTAGAACAACAAACACGAGTTACTCTCACCTTAACTCTAAGTTGCTATATGTTACATTTATTCTTGTGATAAACCTATATAAGAGTGTGTTTCCTCTCTCACTAATGTTCACTCTTAGTTGGTTTATGTCAACTCACACCTTTTTCCAATGTCATGCCAATGTCATAAACTTATTTCTCTTTCCTTTGTTAGAACTACCCTAACACCACAACCCCCATATTTACCTTTTCATCTATCCCCCATCCTTTCCATAAGATATCATATTTCTAATCCTAACTCCTCACTTGTGGTAAGATGCCAACCCTTGTGATGTAGGTATCTAGCTAAACATACTTTCATTTCCAAGAATAATGAGGTCCAAAATTTTTTGTACATCATGAATATGTTCAATCTACCCCCTGTATATTGAACATATTCATGATGTACCAAAATTTTGGACCCTATTATTGTCCTTTTTGTATACTCCAACAATTGTGCAAGTGACATCCACAAGTCTTTTCCTATTATATTATTAATATTCATCTTATTATTATCAAGGAAGGATTTGATAACTATCCCTTATATATACAAGGTGACTAACACCAGGCATCAAATAACATTATATTTTTACAAGAATATATGAGTCAATTTTCATAACAACCCTTTAGGTTCGTAAGAGTTTATAATTCTTCAAGGTGTTAAGATCCATTATTCCCAAATCATTCAGAACATAAAAGCAAAATGACCAATAGCTTATACATAGGTGTGATGAAAGACATTTTACAACCTTTTCATAAATCACAACCTTTTTATTGATGGTGTCTCATGGGTTCAAAACCTTACTTTACAAACCTAACAATATTTCTACCTTTCTCAACATTCTCATGAACCCTTGAGTTTACCATTACCCTTGTGGGTCATAAATTTCCAATCACCAAATTCATACAAATTGAATTTTTGTCACTTGCACAATCCTATATAACATCACAAATATATGAATTCAAATAGTATTAGACCTTTTCCCTTTCAAGTTGATGATCCCATCAACTTTGGGACTCAATTTCTCTTCATCAAATTCTCCTTCTAACAGGATGGTATAGACATCTTCAAATGATCCACATATTCATTGGAATATTTTCCCATATATGGTGACCAATCCAAGCAAATAGCTTTATTCATTCTTATCCAAAAATCCTAAAATATCATTTTAAACCCTTTCTTTGGTGGGTGCAACCACACTTGATCTAACATAGGAGGTATCTATTATTCAATGCTTATCATGCCTCTTTCCATAACTTGATTGAGATTCCTACAAGGTTGCCTATACCTACACATGTTCGTGGATTTCTCTCAACTTAAGTTCGCATATTTTCCATTGATCAATTTTCTTAATTGTTCCACTTTGAGGGCTAAAATTTCAAGTTAAAGTGGAGTACAATAAAATATGAGAATGTCTTAGGTGGAGTATTTGAGGTGACCAATGAATTGTGCAATTAACAATGATATATATAAATGACAAACAATCTTCCTAAATATTGGAATGTTATAGCCTCACAACAAATAAACCAATTTTTGATTTATATCCTTGGGATAGCCATGCATTTGTAAATAAAGGAGACACTTCTTCAACTTATATCCATTTTCATCATCTAGAATGTGGATTATAAGATTCTTGAGAATATATTATATCTACTACACATGATAAATGTAGATATTCCAAAATGCAACCTTACATGAGTGAAGAAGATAATTACATCTTGTTTTCATGTTTCAACATGGTATAAAACTACCATAATATTTAGTCATGTTTACTCTAAAATGTATATCGAATTTACAACTTCAAGCTTCCCACGTGAGATTATTCTTGGATCTCCTTTCTAAACAACAAAAATTAAATTTATACTTTAATCCTCCTCAAGCCTACAATCATCTCAAGGACTTGAGACATGCATATTTATACAAGTTTTGTAAGGTTTTAACCATTTGCCAAAATTTGAGCTAGATGTAGGTAATCCCTATATTCTTCAAGTACATAACAATTTAACCTTAGAGTTATGGTCAAATAAAAACCAAGAGGTCTTAAGGGAAATTGACCATGTGGTTTGTATATATTTATCATAATTTATTACCAAATCAAATGTTGCGGGATACCATTCACATGAAGTCCTGGGTTTGTTGTGACTTGGATCAATAATTGGACAAGGATTATAAAAATCTTATGATTTGAGAATTTTCTTTGTTTTCCCGGGGAAAATAATTCATGTAGTACTTCATTGCCTAAACTATGATGTACAATTCCTCATCTTATTTGGGGTATGCTTTCAGATTGCAACTGTTCCAAAAGTTTCAAGTGTTATATTATCCAACTCCTTCATTGTATCAAAGGTCCCCCATTATGTATCATGTGACATTTTCTTGGATTTCAAAACGAGTTCTGCAAAAGTTTCATTAGTCATTGATGCATTACAATTCTTTCATGTCAAAGATTCAGATATGGTTTTCAATGCAAATGAATTGAAAGGTTCTATTTGCCTTTTCTAATGTGCATTGAAGAGACACTTCATTCCTAAATAATTTCTAACCCCATGAATTACCCTGGTTCAATTAAATTATCCGGGATCAACCAATTTCATGAATTTTATATTTCTTAGGTCAATACAAAATTCACATCCCTAACTACAAAATCCATACACAATAATTGCTTTCCAAGCTCTCATATTTCTTCATGTTGGCTTGCAATTAATTGTGTTGAAGGGTTAAAAATATCATCTCCAAATGTTTCAAATGATCTCCCAAGTCTTGCTAAGTCAAAATATCATCCAAGGAGGCTACAATAAAGGTGTTTGAGAAATGGTGTTAAGATATCATCCATCAATCTGAAGTTCTTTATCATAGTATTGTGTAATATAAATTGCATAATGACTCACCCATGCAATCCACATGTTTTTTGAAAGTAATATTCCAAATTATTCGTTGTATATATTGTCATATCGTATCCCACTTGTAATCCAACTTCAAGGATAACGCATGATTCCAATATTTGGTTGATTATTGTGCCTTGATTATTTGTAGGGATATATATATATATATATATATATATATATATATATATATATTTACTATAATCTTGTTCAATCTAAAATATATACACATTTTCTCTAACATCCATCTTTCAATAGAAATGTCGGCTACACTTGTGGACCTGCACACCTGCTACACTTATTGACCTGCACACTTGCTACACTTGTCATCGATGAATTACTTCCTATCTTGTTGAATCCCAAGGTCACCATCCCACTCAAGAAAAAACACTATCTTAAGTTGTTTTTAAAAAAGAACTTTGCATCTTGTTGGAGAGAGACATTGTAATATGGCATTACCATATTGTTGTCGTAATATGGTAATGCCATATTACAATGTAATATGGCATTAATATATTACAAACAATATGGTAATGCCATATTACAATGTAATATGGCATTACTATAATACAATGTAATATGGTAATACCATTATTATCGTATATATATATTACCATATTACATTGTAATATTGTATTGCCATATTACAATGTAAAATGCAGTTACCATATTACATTGTAATATGGTATACCATTTTACAATGTAATATGGTAATACCATATCCCGTGTATTTTTTAATTTTAATTTTAAAGGACGCGTCGCAATATCGACGATAGTTTTTCGAAAACCAATTTTTATTTTGAACAACCCTGGAAAAAAAAACAAAAGTTCATCGCAATTTGCCACGGTTTTGTGTCTCACATACAACATCCGTGTCGTAAGTTTTTGTCTTGGCATAAATTTTCTTCGCTATTGCCACGCTTTTGCATCGCAACTTTCCACATTTTTTTTACATTTCCATCTTGATGGTGATGACACGTGGAGATTTAATTTCATTATTTTTTCCACAAACACCTGGTTCGTGGATATAGAGACGAAAAAAAGTCTTGGCTTTCATGGAAATTACGACAGATAAGTGTGGCAATAGCAATGAAAAACCATCACAAATTTGGTCATATGTACTAGTGATAATAACCCATAACAATTTATACAGGCCCGACAATATTCCTATGAAACCCCAGGATGGAGGGCTAAGGGTTTTCTTGGTAACCATCATAGGAAGAACAAAGACAAATTCTCGCAATAGTGAAAACTTTGAGGCGAAAGGTGTACACACAAAGAGAGCTATGCTTTGTTTGTGGACATGAAACAATTCTATGATAGGGGCCATAACAAGAGGTGAGGATTTAACTTGGTGTGACAGTTTCATTTTTGCGTAGGGTATAACCCTCATGCCCTTCAAACAAATACCACACAGGGGTGAAAATAGCCCACTGCCCATATGTACAATGTGTGGTGACACGAATTCTTCACTCATTATACCCCATAAAAACCACATATTGGATACAATAATGAGAAAATGTTAAAATATCCCACCAAGACCAACAAGGATATTCTAAGTAAACCAACTAAGATAGCAGGGATGTCTTGTGACTTCCAACACCCAAGATAACCAATAATTTTATGACTTCAATACCATTTCAAAGAGAATCATCACTACTTCATCACAAACACCATTTACATAGTCACAATACTTAAGGAAAGCATAGAGGATACACTTGGGCCAATACCCATTTCATAACCAGAGCATATTCATGAAGGGATAAAAAAATGAATGTACATGTAATCAAATGTCTTCAAACATGAGTTGGCCAAGAGGTTTGTCACTGCTGAAAAATCAGAGCATAACCACAACAATAATGTTTGGAAGATAGCCTAACTAGGGTGGATTCCAACGATAGGGGTGAAAGTGATATGCAGTAAATGAACACCACTTACCTACTTCCAGTTCATTCAATTCCTAGTGCACGCCAGCTACTAATCAAACAATCATCCAGCTTGAACCATCAACCTTTAATTTCAAAGAGCACCACCTGTGTCACATATTACCACCTTTATTATGTAGAAACAAATACCAACTATGCTATATGCAACTTCCATAACTCCTATGGCTATCCCATGTTAGCTAGGATCTGCCACAATATTTTTAATGCATATAGTATATCATGTTAGCATAGGGAAGTTTCTTCCTTAGTTTCTTTTCCTTCGTTGTTACTAACATGTGTCCGTTGTAGGTGTCACAAGAGCATTCAACAATGATAACCATGAACAATTTGGTGTTACGTTCTCTTGGGATAGCAAGGGAGCCCTGCATAATATGACTGCTCCATTATCCATTAAAAAAAGATATCATCAACTATGAAAGTAGTGTCGAGAAGTAACATAACATCGAATAATTATCAGACCTGATATCCAATCTATGAGGGGGTCCCACCTACTAGTAGTATTTATATTTTATAATAATAGGCTTTAGAAACACTTTGTGGGTCAAACTTCTTTGTGAATTTAATCATCAACAAATTGGTGACTCCACAGGGACATTTGTTTTCAACAGATTTAGAACTCAGAAATCATGGTTTCATCGACCAAGAGTAGAAGGTAAAGAAAATATAACCAGGAATATTATGCAACATGGGGACGTGAGTGGATTTAATGGAAATATGACTGAGAATTTGGGAATAACTTATGAAAAATGTTAAGTATGAGGGGTTTTACCACTGTATGCATAATCCATCGACTGAGATCTGCTCTTTAACCTTTAAGGATGAAAATTTCTAGATTTTCTCTTAACTCTCAATGGATAAAGAAATGGCGAGAAGAAGCGGGAGATAACCAATTCTCTATTTGAGAACAATGGAAATATATAACAATTTCAAGGGTCCTTCAGATAAGACATCATAATAGTTGTGTATGCTTGATTTTTATTGACTAACAATGCTTCACAGGAGTGTCACTATGGCAGAATTGATCCAAAATCCTATTTGAACAAACTAATAAAAATAATTGAAAGTAAAATAATGACGAAAGTAAAGGTGCATATGCTAAAACAACAACAATAAAAGACAGAAATGAAAAGGCAGCAAAAAAAATTCAAATTAGAAGGCAGAATTCAAAGTATCGTAAAGCAGAGAAAATAAGCACAAAAAGAAAGCATAGCTAGGCTACTAGTATATAGAAATCCAATTAGAATTATAATATTTTCACACTGGTCCTTCGCAATACTTCAAGCGAGGACTGTTAGTGCTGTAGGAAAACCATTGTCTGTGTAATTCCTTTAAAATTTCTGAGTTAGTGTCCAAAACAAAGGTAATCTGGAAAGGACCCAACACTTGAAATTCTAGTGTAATTATCATCCCTTTGAATCATACGATTAAATAATCAAGATAAGCATGGACACTAACCAATTAATTAAAAGTTGTGTGTATAGGCCTTTTAAGGGTGGTACTTACATCAAATAAGCCAGAGGGCAGGAAATTGTAAGACATAGTATCACAACTTGTAATAAGAGTGGCTTTGTGAAAATTTTCCCTTCCTACTTTGATTTTACTATAACCAAACAAATTTTCAAGTAAGGGCTCCAACTGTGACTCTACAACTTGTCACAAAAACATTGCCATACTTAGAGGAGGGAAAGGGTTTGTCATATTTGCTTGTCTAAAAGTTCGAAGACTAACACATGTTATAATATTATTAGTGGTCTTCGAAGTAGGTTCCCAATTGGAAACCCATTCATGGTGGACTAAAAAAAACATTTCATTCCTTAAGAAATATATCAACTCCTTTTGAAAGGTTTCTTTCAGTGCAAAGTTAACAAGTCCCTTTTTTTGCCTAGCTAGTTTCATAGTACATTGAACAAGACCTCTATCAAAACCACAAAGATCCACATTAAACCAAGAAAAAACGTTTTTAAATCCACAAAGAAACTTCTTAGACCTCATCTCTTCTTTATCAAAACCTCGAACATTTATTTCAATGTTCTTTGAAGATCCAGGTGTCCTAATGTTCATAGAAATGGTTTTAACCACCGTATTTTGTAACTCCTCTTCTTTTTGTTTTTCTTTGTTTCCTACAATACTCAATGAAAACGAACTCTCAAGAGGATTCAAGGCCTCAATAATCTCATTGTTTTCTATAGATATAATCTCCCCAGGCTCAAGAGTTTCATTTTGAATGACAATACAAATTATCTCATCATTAGGGATGGCCTTCTAGGATTCTTCATTTTCAGAAATGTATGGATGATGCAAGGATTGGAAAGCACAATCAGGCCAGCGAAGAAATATTTTTTGAGTAGGAAAGACTACAAATACATCTAACCGATTATCTATTGAATTCAACTCCCTCTTAACATGAGTCACGTTGAAAGATAAAAGGTTTGAGATACGTTCCCAAACTATTTGAGAATATTGTTCCATCAACTTGTCGCTAGGAGAGAAAGTCTTACATATCATGTTCACAACAAGCTCATAATTTCCGAAAACTGAAAGGTGACCACAACCAATATTAAATGTGTTCTCAATTCCTGAAAACAAAGCTTCGAATTCAGCGGCATTATTTGAACAAGAAAACTCCAACCTGTATGACATATTATGAATTTTTCCTACAAGGGAAACCAAGATAATACCAGCCCCATTACCTTCACTAGAGAATGCACCATGAATGTGTATATGCCATAAATCATAATCTAAATCAACTATTTCCGAAGGAATATTATCTTCTTCAGTAAAGATGGAATACACTCCTAGGTATTCTTCGATATAATTTGCGCTAGATTATGGGACACTCTCTATGTAGGGTGAAATTATTCCCTCTCTAAGTACTATAATGTTTTGACCATCTGAGGAATGGATAAATGTGTCTCGTCAAGTAAGAGGTACCCACCTGTTAGGGCTTGCCAATTTCTTCCCAAAATAATTGAGTAATTTCTTACAGGCATATCAATCACCTGAATGTTGAGGGTTTTCCTTATCTCAGGATGAGCGCATAAAACCAAGGTTACATCCTTAATCTCACCTATGGTTGTTTGTTGTATACTATTATAGGAGATCATGCTTTTGGCATTTTCATTTCTACAATACAAGCCTATCTCTTCCATAATAATCTTCGACATGACACTTGGGCATGAACCACCATCAATGAGGCAACAATGAGCGATCTTATCCATGATCTTTACAGAAATATAAAAAGGGGGATTTTTTAAAGGGTATCTAAAGTTATGTACACCGATTTTATTTAAAGAAGAATCCTCTTTGTTTACCTCTTTAGAAAGATTATCTACAATAGAATCTTTTCCTTCCATGAATTATTTCAGATGCATCTGTTGTTCAGGGACGAAAACCATGTCTAGGAGGGTTGCATCTACTTTGATGTTGGCCAATTGATTCAAGATATTGTATTTATAAGAGGGGATAGGGGGAGTTATTCCTTGAATCTCAGGAACTTTAGGAACCTGGGGTGTGGTAGCGGTTGAGGATGAGCTCGGGATAGAAGAACTACGAGGAGGATCAAATTTTCCCTTGGGAGCATACGATTTTTTTCTAGTATTGATAACCATGAAATCCTTTGGCTCCGCAAAGTCTAGGACAATGATAGTAGCTTCTAGTCTCTTACCAAAGATCTTATCTCTGGAACTATTCTTTACCTCACATGTAGTTTCTTCGTGGTTTTCCTCACAAAAGTTACACCAACTCTGGGGCAGGATAGCCTTAGGCTGAGAATTGTTCCCAACCAAGTTTTTAAAAGGGGTTGCAGAAGAGAATGAAGCTCCAGGGATGAGAGGGGAGATAGTACCCTTCCACTCAAATTATATCATACGATTTTTCATATCTTGTACTTACTGTAAGAGACTGGACATATCTGTCTGTCTGACTGATTCTCCCTGGGGAAGACCAGTTCTTTCAAGCCGTTCTTCATACTATGAATAGGTATGTAGAGTGGAACCGATATTATCAATAGATTTTTCCTCAAGCCTGTGGAGGTAGGGAGAAGGCAATGCATTTTAGTAATGCATGAATGTGGCTTGGTTCTGGGGGCAGATAAGTTTGGGAATTTGATTGTACAATTTGGTGAAACACAAGTTTAAAGACTTGATAGTCTCACCCTCCTTGTAGGTAACAATATTGTATTCCCTTAACTTCTTGGAAGGGATTTTGGATTTCCCATAAGTGGATCAGAACCAATAGATTAAATCATCCCATGTAGATAGGATCTTAGGAGGAAGGTCAAAGAAGTCGGTCACGGCCTTTCCTTCCAAGGAATTGATAAACAAGCACATGAAAGTGTCATTGTCATTAGCCCCTATGTTATGAAAAGCATTAGAAAATGTCACTAGGTGCTCATTGGTATTGATAGTGTTATTCCATGAAAACTTAGGAACATTTTCTTTAAACTTCGGAAGTGGGTGTGTAGCAGGTGCTAAGTTAAGAGGAGAGGACACATACCATGGTGTGGTTGTGGAATCTTCTTTGAACTGAAAAATCCCATAATTTTTAATGACTTTAGTGGGGTGTTTCGTAGATTGGACTGAAATATGGTGGTTGTACAAGCTACCAATCACTGAAGACGATGAAGATTGGGAAGATGAAGCACTTCTAGTGCCACTAGAACCACCACTAGATTCCATCTTATGGATGATAGATGAGGAAAATAAAGACGATTTGGATGATTCAGATAAATTCCTCCTTAGAGCACCTTGTTGGAAAAATAACACTATGTTTCTTCTTCTTCCTATTTCATCAATAGGACTGATTTCAGATGACAAGAATTTTCTTCTTCTAGAAGCACAAGAATCTAAAGACATGAAAGGAAGGCAAAAAATAAAGAAACAAAAGGTTACTGCTAATTTCTAGGCTACCTACATCTAGCTTCCAACTGTTCTTGAACACTAATATCTCGTTCAATTGCTACCCAAGAATGGTTAAGATCAACACGGGTCCTAGCAGTGTCTAAAATAGTATGAAACATGTTCGAAGCAATGTTGGTATGGTCTTGGAGACTGGGCTCAAGATTGAGCTTCCTTCCAACAGGAACAGTCATGAATAGAAAAAAAATCAATGAATCAATAACATAAAAAGAAATATGTATCGATGAAAATCGAATATAAAAATTAACCGGAGAGATATCGAAGATCTCCTCAGTATGGTCGCCAAATAAATGTTGAGGAAAAGATATGAATTGATCTTACTCAAGAATTTTCAGACTTTACTTGGCTAAATAAAAGTAGACGGGAATATCACCCTATGTTTATAGCCAAAAAAAATAACATCCTAACTCAGAAGTATTAATTATGAGTGCTTAGGCTAGTATTTTTTCAACAAAAAACTTGCTGGAAATTTACTTTTTATGCAATTTTCTGAATATAACAGTTTCTGAAATAAATGTAAGAATAGAATTAAAGACACTAAAATGATAATCAAGACAATTGAGATATAAAGAAATCCTTTATTTCATTCCAATTCACCAAAGAATCATTTTCTTTACAAAATCTCATATAGAAATCTTGGACCAAAGTCAAACTTAGACAACCCTGATGGAACATACAAAAAGACCTCTGACAAAAAACCAAAACTAAACTCTAAAAGATGGATCAGCTTGCCACAGATTGCTTCCCACTCGACTCTGCACAATAGTCTTTATCACTCATGAAAATTAATTCACAAACAGACAAGTCTACACAGACTATCAAAGATAGATCAACACCTCTGAAAAACAAGTGTCTGAATGATTCGATTCATCCCTGAATATTGTTGTCTACAATAAGACCCTGCTATCACAAAAGAGAATTAGTTTGTGATGAATATACAGAGGTTTCACTATAAGACTTAATCTGATTTATCAGGCCAATAACATGGGTATATAAGGAATCTACTGGATCTGTATCTTTCATTGACAAAGTTTCAAAATATCTTCTAAGAATTTGTTGTTTTGAAGTCTTGACTTTGTACATACCTTGATAAGAAGTTTTTAATATGTCCCATGCCTCATTGGCTTATTTTGTTGATTCAACTCTTAGGAGTATTCTCTCATGCATGGCTTGATGTATGTAAAACATTTCCTTTCTTGGATCATGTTGTCATTGATGTCAAAGGAACTATGTCTTGTCATAGTATATTGATGTAGTGATTGATGGATCGTGTATTGTAATTGATGTCAATGGATTGATGTCAAGTGGAGTCATGGGTGTAGGCTGTCATGCATAGATAAACATGGATCAATATGTTGTCATTGATATATAATGTCATGCATATATGAAGATGGATGAATGTGTTGTCATTGATATATGATGCATAGATGATGACATGCATAGATGAATATGGGTCAATGTGTTGTCATATGATGCATTCAATGTGTTTTCATATGATGCATAAATGGGTCTATACATAGATGAATATGGATCAATGTGTTGGCATATGATGCATATATGGATTGATGCATATATGAAGATGAATCAATGAGTTGTCATTGATATATGATGCATGAATGGATTGATGCATTAATGTATTGATCGTTGGATCATATGGTCATGCATGGAACCAATGACAAAGGGACAATGTCATAGTGATGTGTTGTCATGGGTAATTCCAAGTTGGATTGATGAATCATTATTGCCTTGTCATGGTTGATAGGGAGTACAAATGGATGGACTCCAAAGTGGTATCCTTATGGTGAAATCCCTCATGGGAATACGCTTTGCGTTTGAGTTATACTAGAAGAATGGTTAGAGAACCTAATCTTAATCATGGAATAATGAAATGAAAATCAATGAATTTATCAGTGAAACTATCCTAGATGGATAGTGCTTGTCATGTCATTTCCAGTGGCATGTCGAACGTCACATAACTCCTCACGGTTTGAGAGTTATGGCCTTACGAAGTTGAAGGACCCTCATTGTTGTCTAGAAGGCCTGAAAGGTCAAAGGTATTCAAAGTGTTTACAAAGAATAAATTTTTAAATAATAATAAAGTGAATTGATGAAGTCAAATAGGATTACTTAGATAAAAAAGTAAATGGAGAACTCACTAATTATGGAAAATGGTTATAAGTGGGATAACCCTAAAATAGGGAAAGTGGGTTAAGTGGACAAGTGGCCATGTGAACAAAATGGCTAAGTAGACAAAGTTGGATATGTGCAAAATATGACTATGTGGACAAAGTGGATGCTTCTAAAGGAAGCTACTTGGAGAGTATAAATAAGAGAGGAAGGGTCTCTTGTTTAGGGAATATTTCTTGAGCATATTGAAGATATATTATGGGTAAAAGATTCATTGCAGGATCTCATGGACGCATCAAAGTTTCCGTAAGTATGAGATCTTGACGGTGAAAGTTTCAAAATTTCAGAAACCCTATTTTCTAAAGGAGTACGTGAGTAACAGTGGGTTAGAGCATGTACATACGTGGGCTACAGTGGTCTAGAATGCATACACACACAGGATGAAGGAGATAAGAGCACGTACAGTTGGATAGAGCCATGAAGACTTGTGTGTGATTTGGTGCCAGGTTGTTAAAGTCGGAAGAAAGTTCTAGATCTTCATTCTATGGGCTCATATATGTCACATAATTTCTAGTATGGTTACATGATTGTTTTGATGGATACTTTTTCTTATGGTATGGTGAATTCTTAAAGAATTCTTGGTATGGTTGTTGTGATGTGTTTTATGTTTGTTGATTGATTGAGTGAGCAACACTTCAATGTTTTAGTACTGATATGATTGCCTTAGTATACTGGTTACTTATACATGATTAAGTAACATTCATATTGCATGGTTGAGGAGCATGAGTAAGATGTTGGACATCATAGATGTGTTGTGATTATATATGATACAAATTGGACAGTGGAAGGCATAAGTGGATCTAACAGAGGATGCAAAAGATTTGAGTTTTCATGGAGAGAGAAAACCCTAAGTTCTTAAGGAGGAATACATAGGTTGTTGTGATCCAAGCCACGTACATACACTGACTAAACTATTGGTAGGGCGCATACATATGCGTGTTGCACTACTGAAAGGTTGCATACCTATTCATAGATTGGTATATGTTGAGGATTGAATCCTTTTCTTAGTTGATGCTGAGTTGTGTAATTTGAGTCTTGAATTGGGAGTTGGTTCCCTTGTTGAGTTAATACCCTATTCAATTGTTGTTGATAAACCCCAAGGATTGTAGTCCATAATAAAAAAAAATTGTAAATACATCTAATGTTCTTTGTGTTCCTTCTAGTGATGGATTATTGATGATATATGTTGTTGATATATGTTTACATACAACTGGTTATAAATGACAGTATAAGTAATGAGTAAATGGTGATTTCTAACTAAGGAGTTTTTGTGAAAGGAAGTTGAAATAGATCCCTACACTGATTCACCCCCCTTCTTAGTGTGGTCAGTGTGTCCAACAACCTTTCCATCCTTCTTCCTTTGATCTTTCAAAACATACTTCTCATATTGAGTGAGTGCATTATAGGTTGCCTGATATGTTAGTTCCACATAGCCATTCTCAAATATTTCCCATACATATTGACCTCGGAACAACGCTTTCATGGTGAAGGACCATAACTAATAGTTCTTTCCAGTAAAAGTGGGAGGTTGTAGATTTGAAGTAGAAGCCATTTTTCACCTTTCAACATAGTTTCTACACTTGAAACTTATTATGATTAGCCCACTTTGATTAACCTTCTCTTGATCAACCTGATTTGATACGAGATCTCAGATCTAGAGTGCACAGGGAAACTGCACGCAGTTTAGTGAGAAATATTATGCGCCATAAAACTTAGTGACATAACTCTTATAAATTACTGCATAGTGCACATACTGCATGATTCACTACACACTATGATATAAACACTTTAAAAAGTAATTTCTTCACTATGTAATACTCCTTAACATGATAAACTCATAAACATAATAGAAGCTCTAAAATTACACATGAAATTATCAACACACAAAATACTTGATATATATATTGAGAAATTCACTGTTGCATGATAATATAAAATGTGATAAGTATGATAAGCTTAAGCTCCAACAACTTCTCCTAGATTTACAGACACAGATCTTATGCTCTCATACTTCTTTGACTCCTTGGTTGCTGTTGTTTTTTTCTTCGCGACTATATTCTCTCTACCTCTCTTAATGTTTATATCGACTAAGTTACAAAATCATACATATAAATATGAAACTTAGAATTCATGTAGAAGTAAGACTGACTCAACATTAAATACAACAATAAATTTGACTAACTCTTCAACTACTTAAATGGAATCGAGAAAGATAAAGATAAACTCCATTAATTAAATCCTATTCTTTGATTGATAAAAATTGATCTTGTGTAAACGTGACACTTTGTATTTGTAGACTGACTGACAATTCGACGGATATGTGAAGAGATCTCTAACTTGTAATTACTATTTCCAGAATTACTAGGCCAACCTAAAACTTTGATTGCGCTCCTTTCTTGAGAGTGGACATGTCACTTGTTATAATTATCATATTTCCCTTTTCGTCTCATTTTATCATTCCAATACTCCACAAATTCATTCCATTCCTTCTCTTCCACAATTCTGGTTCTCTTCTCCTCCATTTATAACTTCATCGTGTAGATTTGACAATCCTCAAATATAAAACTATGATGAAGCAAAAAATAAATTAGATAACACCACTAATGTTTCCATGTAGAAGAATGAAAATGTAACTATAATCATAGTTATTAAGAATGTAGTCAGGGATCAGACATCTCCTATAAAAAAAATTTGTAACAGTGACATAATTCACAAATTCATGCAGTAGTTGAATCTCGATATACAATGGGAGCCTCTACAACATTATATCGAAGTTCAAGTGTTTGGAAGGAAGAATATTAACATAACATATTCCCAATGCCATTCACAATTGAATGAATCCATGTTTTTTTCTCCCCCTTTCCACAATGCACTCAATCTCCATCCCTCTCCCTCTGAGGAATCACAATGTCTTCACTTCCATATATATTTTCTTTCATCTCCACTTAAACAAGAGGAAGTGTACACACAATACCATAGCCTTGGAAACGTGGGAAGTCTCTTCCAATTAATATTGAAGTCTCTTAAATCAAGCATCCACACATTCTATATATTTTGGCGGACTTTGGGTTCTTCTGTTACAATTGATGGTGTAAGAAAAAATACACGATGATTATCGCACACAATTTTTGTCTATTTTTATAACTTAACTAATGGATGTTGAGGAAGCCATACTGTGATAGTGTTCGATTAATGAGAGGGAGGGTGAATCAATAATAGAGTAACTCAATCCTTTTTAACCATAAATGCAAGTGTTATATAAATGTAGCATTATCATCCAATAGTTGCAGAGTAAATAAACAATGAACAAATGAGCAATCATACACATACACAATACACTAGTGTTTTTACGTGAAAACCCAAAGCGGGAGAAAACCATAGAATGTTTTTTCTTATATGTATTTAAGAATTACATTCATTGGAAGAACCAACCTCCTTTGTTTTCCAACTACAACTGGAAGGAGGCTCCAATCCCCTAGTTTCTCAGGATACAACCTGAAGGAAGATCCAACTCCCTAACTCTCTAGCTACAACCAAAAGGAGGCTACAACCCCCGATGTTATTAGGCTACAACCTGAGGGAAGATCCAACTCCGAAATTATTTGTATACAACCAAAAGGAGGCTACAACCCCCTATGTTCTCTGACTACAACCGGAAGGTGGCTACAACCACCTGTACTTTCCCTTTCCAACCACCCTGATGTAGAAGTAGAATTATGGAACCACTGTCACACTGTCACTGTGAGATATACCACTATAACAACCTGTACCAATCAACCTACACCAAACAACCTGTACCTATAACCTGAACCATGCATCAACCTATACCTCAACTTGTAATCAACCTATACAATAAAAAAGTGCACCAACCATGCACCAACGTATACCTCAACATGTACCATGAACAAGTGCATCAACCATGCACCAAACCTGTACAAATAACCTATCCAAACACCCTATGACAATAACATGTCTCATCAATATCATCAACTAAATCATATCTACTCACCAAGATCAATCATCAAGACAACTCTCAAAGATGTGCATCCACCAAGCTTAACACAACAACTCATAATCATCACCAAGATCAATATGTGCTTCTAACAATATACCAATACAAGTATGCTACATCATCCATAAACCATGTGTCAACAATACTACTCACAAGTGCCTCCAACCATGTACCAAGTATGTACCAAACATGTATCATTAAGAGGTACCAACATCATCAACTATACACCTCATGTATGTGCCAACTCATCAACCACTTGTCTCAACCATGTACCCAACATGTACCTCAACCAAAATCCATCATCAATTTCATCATCCAAATCTAATTTGTAACTTTGTAATAGACCTAGTGTATATGATCACATACCTACAAACCTTCCTTAAATTTAACAACAAGAGACTAGCATTTTCATCAAACTTTACTTTAGTCTCACATGACTAATTTTGGACTAGTTGACAACCCTAACTTACAATAATCATAACTATGTACCTGTAATGAAGAAAGATCTAAAAATGGTACACAATGTTCTTCAATGTCTTTTATGCAATTCCTTCACATTTCACTACTTGAAACCTCTCATAAAAGGTGTAATAGAAAAAATGGCATACCTTGTTGAATTATGGCTTATTCTAGAGAGCAGACTTATAGAGCATGCACCGCACAGAATATTTGTTGTATGGATCTGAAAATTGTACATGGAATACTAAAGAATGTACTCTAACCAATACATTTTGTCTTACTGAATTTGGATCTGTATGAATAATTTATGATGTTTTTACTCGGAACACTTGTTTTAGACTAGTTTCAGGACTAGCCACGAACCCTATTTTCCATGGAGTGTAACTCCAAAAATACAATTCCCACAAGATGAAATTTTTATCACAACTAC
>SNQJ01S0015049.1:234116-248224 GCA_010110895.2 Picea sitchensis | reverse complement strand
GTCTTTATATTACCAAGGTAATGATGCTAACCCTCATGGGATGATTGATAATGTAAATTTACAATGATGGCATCAAATGATTTCAGGATAATTGTAAATTTTTGCGCTGAAGTGAAAGATTAATTGTTGCTTATTGCGTTAAACCTCATTTACAACCATTCATTATATTTATGATTACAACTGATGACTCTATCTTGTTAGATGTTAAACCAGTCAAGGTTTCAATCTTGTACTATAGGGGTCCCTTGAATGCGTTTTAGAGGGTACTTGACGACGATTTATGAAGTAGAGTTGCGCAATAGAATTACCTTAAGACTCAGGTAGCTGGTAGTCCCTAGTTAAATTTAAGATTGTGCTAGGTGGTAAAGCTTGTGTGTTGGGTCGGCTTGTGTCGGGCGGGATGTAGACACCCCCATGGTAGCCTTAGGAGTTATGTCTGTGTGAGTTTGTTCCATGTAAAGAATCCAGTGCTGTATCAAGAGTCTCGGGCCCTTTAAAGGCAGGGTTCCACTCTTGCAACACACCTGACGGAGTTCACTAGTTCTGCCTGAGCAGTCGGTCCGAAGCCTGTCTGACCTTCTCTCTCTCCGGAGCAGAGGACCAAGATTAAACGCCCTGCTTTCCTGTGCAGAATTAGTAAACCTCCTACCATGGATTCTACCTTCTGTGTTCGTACGGTACCTAACCCAGTATGTTGTTACTGTTGAAGATATGGTGGGGTGCCCTGGGTCTTGGGTGTTCCTTGCTGGCAGTTGCTTGTGGTGCGCCTTGTGTCTTCTTGTTGTGATCATCGTAGTTGTGTCTTGTCAGTCTTCGGGTGGCGACGTGAGTCCAGTGTGTCTGTACCCCTCCTACACGCGCGCACACACTTCTAAAACAAAAAAAATTGCACCTATTGTCAGAGTCGTTGTCACAACGAGGAGGGTCGCTACATCAATCAATTGGTGTATTTGATGACACTGATCGCCACTACATCCTTCCAAGGATGCCTTCATCTCTAACTCGTTTCCTTCTCATTGTTGATTTCCTTCTCTCATGAACAACAAGACAAACTTCTTTGTACTTCCCATGATTCTTCTTTCCTGATGAGCATTGATCAAAGAAAGCTTAACTTTGTCCTGGTGTGCATTTATGGCATAAGATTTTCCGTCCTTGACTAGCCTATATTGATTCTCTCTCCTTATAAAAATGGCATCCCTCATGTACAAATATGGAATTCCCAAGATGACTCCATGTATATCCAGAAGGACCGCATCTGCAACTACTTCATCAACAAAGTTCTGATTGATGAAAAACTTAAATTTGCATTGCTTGCTTACTTTCAATTCCACATCTTTCCTTACCCATCCCAAGGGGTATGGGTGTGGATGATATTGAGTCTCCAGCCCAAGCTTCGCAACCAATAGTGCAAAGATCAAGTTGGATTGTGAACCTGGATTGAAAAAACAATCCACCTTGTTTTGCTTCATGTGGATTTTAATGCAGAAAAGTTCAGTCATTTCCTTCTCTTCCTTGTGATTGCAACCAACTAATGCCACCTCTTTCTGGATATTAGTGCAATTAATATTCCCTTCTAGGTCTGACGTGCTATCCACCCATTCCTTAGCATTCAATCATATTAAGGCCTTCTTCTTCTTTTTTTGAAAATATTTGGGGCGCTTATGAGGGTGCAGTTTCCAACAATTCTCCTTAGTGTGTCCCTTTCGATCACATCCTTTACATTGTTGGATGGAAGTGCATATTCTTGCGTTGCTTATACAATCTTCTTCTCATTCCACTTCTTCTTGTTTTTATTCTTTCTTTGCTTCTCTTGTGGTTCTACTTGTTTGTGGGGATTTGTTTGTTGCTTTCACTTGTCTCTTTCAAGGTATTGTGCTTACTGTCCTCATCAATTGTCTTTGGTCTAAATAACATAAGTTGCCTACAAATCTAAGGAAACAATTCCCCCAAATACTTGACTAACACATCTGGACTTTTGAGAGATACTCCCATCTGAATTGCTCTCTTCTTGAACTCTATCGCGAACTTCTACATTGATTGTCCTTGTCTCTATCTGAAGTAATGCCATATTATTTCTTGGTGTTCCTCATATCCTATTGGATAAAATTGAGATTTGATAATGTCCTTGAACACCTCCCAATCGGTCACTAGTGGCTCATTTCCTAGTGCTCTGCTTACTACATCACTCTCCACCATGTCAAAGCATGGCCTTCAAGATAAATCGAGCAAAAACAATATTTTGTTTTCCAGTTACTTCATGCCCATTGAATTATACTTCCATTTGTTGTAGCCATTTGTTCAGCCTGATAACATTCACTTCCCCAACATAATGATTGATGTCTACCTTGGCCTCTACACGAAAAGGGACATGTGTTTTGTTGTCGCTACACTCTCCCATGTTTGACTCAGTATTATGCTTTGTCTCAGGATTACTTTCTTCCTTCTTGGGGCCTTCATGCCCATCATCTGTTGATGGCGTTTCCTTGCTTTTCACTGCCAATAGTTGCAACACCATTGATGTTAATATGGAAAAACTCTACTCAAATCGATCCAACCTATCCATGGGATCTTCTTCCTCTTCTCTTTCATAGTGTTACCTCGACATTCTTGATGCTCTACTTTGCTCTATCCCTAGAAAAAAATCTTGTCCACTTATTTTGTAATCATTGTGGTTACTTACCATATAGGTCTCACTAAATGCATTCAAACTTCTGCTCTGACACCATCTGATACATAAACGAGAGGCTTATAGCCTATCCATCTCACCAACACAAAAATCGTTGTTAAAATGAATATAATATTAGCTTTTTAATGATGGGAAATACTCAACCACTCACACAACAGTTCAGTCGGCCCGAATAAACATGGAGTTTTCTATCTGGAAGTTGATTTGGAAAAAAAATGAAGTCGAAAGGAATACAAGTCGAATTCGAGGCATGATGAGTCGACCAAGTCAAATTGACACAAGTTGGGTTGACCAAAAGAGTCAAATAGACTAAAAGTAGGCTTGGTCGAAGTCTAGGTGATTTGGGTCAACTGGAATGTATGTCGATCAGATCAAAGAGGGGAAACCGACCAAGAAATAACCTCATCGAAGATGGGTCGATATGGGATAAAAAAACATTACTAGAATGTGGATTTGGTGTGTCAACAGTGCATAGAATTTTTTTGCAAGTTGGAATCAATGACCAACAGCTGAAAGAAAGTGCGTGGGTGAATTTAAAAACCAACGGTATGTGGAAAAAAATTTGGGGCGGATTAAAAAACCGTTTCCTAGAAAAATGTTTTGGGACGAATTTGGGTAACCCACAACACATAAAAACATGTAGAAGTCGATTGTAACACTCACAAGAAGAGAAAACATTTCAGAAGTTGGTTTGGAATTCGACGATGGATGAAAAATGTTTTGGGAGGAAATTGATATCCGAAGAATGGGAAACACGTGTATATGGTCCATGGGTAGTTAGAAAACACCCAGACAACCCCGAGTTACTGAAGATACTCGCGTATGATTTATGGGCAAATGGAAAATGCCCTAGCAAGTCGAGAATATGCCCAACAACTCAAACAAAATTAGAAAACACCCAAAGAATTCACAATGGCTTGGGAAGGATGTTTGTCGATTCCCAACTCGAAATTAATTCACAACTATGGTTAAATAGTTGTTAGTCTATTTACTGACCCATGAAAACCATATTAATATGAAATGAGCTCAGACAATAATGGGCACAAAATATTATTTGCTAAACCATACGTAGACAACCATTAAGTTACAATGTAGACAATTTCATCTATAGACAACAAAATTTAAACACGATTAACAAACACACAAATTATAATTTACCCTGGAAACCCAAATGAAAAAAAAAACTGACATTCTTTTGGCTTCGGCCATGCTCTTGATTATTCAACAATGGGAAATTTATAGGCTCTCTGGTACATATTTATGCTCCTCAATTTCATCTGGGAAACCTCTCTACATCATTCACGGCCAAAGAACCCAATTGTGTGGATACATTTTATAGAATTTTGAGTTGACTGGGAGGATAAATGGAAGGTCATGCATCCCCAACGCTTCAGCTTCTCTCCAGTTCATCTCTCCTTCATTTCTTCATTTGTTTGTCTTTTATCCAACATGGAAAAGATATTATGAATACAAAAATACATTGCCTAACTTTAAATATATTACATATGAAATTGGACATCAATCATGATGGCATGGGGCCCTTCACACCAATAAGTTGATTTCCTCCATCGTCTATAGCCTTAACAATGCATGTGTTGATCATCTTGGAGTCATGTGCCGATAGTCAATCGTTCTTGTCAGATCCGATTCAGATTAGTGGATAATCCTATCACATCCTTATATACTTATAACATTAAGGATTTAAAATGAATAGCTTCCTCGATGAAGCAAGCTCGATGAATTAACCCCAAAACCTCCTACTTGTAATACACAACACTAAACCACTCTAGCTAACCCATCAAGCTATTTTATATATTTTTATATTAATAAAGTATTTTTATTTTCATTTTTAAATAAGAGATATCATTTGTTAATTTATATTTTATTTTATACATTTTTATATTAATAAAGTGTTTTTTATTTTCATTTTTTAAATAAGAGATATCATTTTTACGTTGTAATGCATTTGTCATCGTGAGAACTATGTCCACAGATGGGATGTTTATACCCCATGGACCCTCTATGGACATGAGACGACCATCATTTCTCTTTGAACCATCCTTTTGACATTTCGCATTTTTCATCTTATCGTCATCCCCGTCCATTGGTCGGAGTGCAAGATCTTAATGGCTTTCTTTGTGTGAACCCTATGTTGACATGGGACTTGTGAACCATATGCCAAGAAATCTTCCTACACTCTCATTATCGCGTTGGTGTTGTTTATGAGCATTGTTCCTGTAGGTACAATGATCATGGTAAACCTAGCACAAAGGAGCCACAAAGGTTGGTGTAAGAGGTTGGGCTTGTGAGTGTAGCCATGATGCACCAAAACTTTGCACACAACATAATAGAGAAAGGCTTTACCATCTCCTTCTAAAATCACATGTCAAACCCTATGGAAGAACCCTTGAGCAAGCATGGGACAAAGGTAGCCTACCCATGAGGGGACACTACAAACCCAATACCTTCATATTGTTAATCCAAAGGCAAAGGTCGATGATCATGTTCCTCGTGGCTAAGGCTCTAGTGGACCAGATAATCTAGACACTCTCTAACTACATGGTTCCTTGTGACTGCATCATTGATGGGGGTAACTTCTTCCCTTGTTTGTGTTTACTTTATTTCTAACCATTGAGTGAGACATAGGGAACTATTAGGGTTTAAGAGGGAATATAGGAGAGGGGTGTGCTATTAATGGGGATTTGAGCTAATGTGGGGAATATTTGGAGAGGAGATGGATTCAAATTTAGCATGAAATGGATTTCTCCCACAGTTTCTTTAGCAAAATGTGTGAATTTGTTTTGAGGAAGGAGCAAGGTTAATTCTCTCCAATTGGATGGCCCTACAAATGGTGGTGCAGAACGAATGGGGGTGAAGAGGTTCTCTCCAAAAATAGAAAATTTTCGAAGTCAAGCACATCCTTTTGTGATTTAGAAGTTATTAAATATATATGGTATGTCTTCATGATCATGTTTGGTGATATGCTTCTCCACTTTTTGTAAGAGGCCACCACTATCATGGTATGGGAAATGGTCACAAACTTCACGATTTGTGATACAGGGGAAAGCAAGTCCATTATAGTAACATAAGCTTGTTGAATGAATACACATTGCATATGGTTTGTTCTTGTGATAAATATTCCATTCTATGTGCAATTCAAATTTTCAACTTTGTCATTTGTTGACTTTATCAAATTAACTTGTTTTATAATAGTGCCCATCATTTTGTGCCCTATCAATAGCCTCTAAAAATCCCTTGTTTGGATCTTTCATTGTCCCTGCTATTGAATGTGCTTCTAGAATCTTTTGTGAAACTAATTTCATTTTTTCTCCTAGTTCTAAATTTTTTTTTTTGCCAAGAGATAGATTGCCTTCCTAGCTCTATAGTTATTGCCCACCAAAATTTACCATCAAACGCATACAATTGGTTGCCATTAGAGGAAAAGTAAGAAAAGTGTCTTGTGGTGTAGGCCATAGTTTAAAAATTCTCTCTAGATGTACTTACCTGCAATGGATATTCAAACTACAAATAAGATTATTTGTAAGTACATATATTGTTTTATTCACTAAAATTCCCTCATGGTTGTTTCTACGAAGGAATGCCAATTATGTTTTCTTTTTTATGTCCGCGGGTGTAGTAATTACGTTGAATCTGAGGGTATCAAGGCTACATAAAATGGTCCTTCAACACCTATGCATTACCTTATAAGTCCAAAGCATGTACAAGTCGAGAATCCATACTTTGTTAATTCTCTACCTTCGCTTTCACTAGCAATGGGTTCAAGTTATGCATACAAAGAAGCTTTGAAGCAAGAGATGTAGAATGTCCTAAACTATTCTAATCTTCTCTCCTTCTTTCTAAGACCAAGAGAGGGCTATAGCCAAGTTTGAACCCTGACTCCTCTACTTGTCTTGTGACCTTTCCTACCCTTGGCATTTCTAAGATGTCTAGATCTAAAGCAGTCACAATCTAGCAACCAAACGTGTAAAAACATATTTATGTGCTAAAAAGTATTCCACGAGCTTTCATTTTTTTCATTTTAGTTTTTAGTCTCCAATCATTTAGATCCATACCACATATCGTTCTAATGACAATAAATACAATGCCATCTAACACTAGGGAGAATTTGTAGTGTGAAGATCCATTGCAACCACAAACCAATTTTCTTATTATGTGTCCAATGGAAACCTATTTGATGCAAGAGAATTCTACCTCCAAAATATTGTACATTTGATTAGACCCAGGGGATGTTTCATTTTCCTATGGAGTTGGTTCCCTAAAGGAATTTTATTGTAATTTCCTACGTTTTATAGGAGATGTAGAATGTATGAGTGGATTGTATTGTAATCAGATCTGCTTCTAAGAAGAGATCTCGAGATTTGAGAGGAGTTGAGAGATATTGAGTAAGTTAGATCACATGAAGATTGAGAATCCTAAGATAGGAGTTGAATAAGTAATTTGTGGATCTGAGAGGATCCTTAGGAAATTGTTGAGTGATTAAGGATTTCAGGATCCTAGAGTTCAGGCTTGTTATAGGATCTTGTGGATCTGAGAGGATCCTTAGGGATTTGTTGAGAGTAATTTGGATCTGAAGATGATTCTAGTTTCAGAAGTCTTTTTATAATTTTGTAATCCTTGAAATCATTCAGGGTTGGCCCAGAATAGCAGATCAGGCCATAGAGAAGTTGGTCAGTGAAAGAGAAAATCAGACCAATGGAGGTTGGCCATAATAGGAGATCAGGCCATAGGGAAATTGGCCATATTAGAGAGAATTAGGCTAAGGAAATATAGGTAGGCCTATTGAGTTAAAGCAGGCCAGGAAAGGCATTAGAAGCCTTGTGTAAATCTATGTACAATGTATGTATGATTAATGAAAGGAATACTCTATTTCGAGTATCATTGAGGAAGTTTTTGTGTGTTGAGAAGCTCTATTATCTGGAATATTATGTCTCTGTGAAAATAGGAGTTGAAATCATATATATATATATATATATATATATATATATTGGTATGATTGGGTTTGGAAAAGAATCGAATATCTAAATATTGTTATCAATGTGATCATTGATCACTATAAGGACCGATGATCCTAATTACCTTACAGATGGATAGTCATTGTGATCATTGAAGGGAGTAGAAGAAGCTACAAGAACTGTAGATCAAAATTCAGGTTAGGATCTAACCGTCAGTCCTTGGAGAGTTTATGATCGTTGGATTGAGAGTCAAATCAAGTGCAAGCCGTCGGATTGGAAGTTAGATTTATTAAGGATCATCAGATCATCATTAAAACCAACAAGAGTATTCTAGTTGTTCACCCATTTCGTGATTAAGTCCCATCTGTGGGATTGTGCACGTTCGAAGGGATAAAGATCAAGGGTCGAGATTTATTCCACATGATGGATTATCACATGGCTTAATTCAATGTTGGAATGAGAAATAATCCAAGTCGTTGAGGGCCATGATACATGTCACCCCATTATATAATTCAAGGGTTCCTTGCATAGAGATTCAAGTCGAGGAGTCAACCCTCAAAATGTAACTCATGGTCATAACCCTTGGTTACATGGTGGGAACTTCCGCATTGGAGGCAAGCGTATGGAATAGTGACAAAAGCACAAGCCTTCAGTCATTGGGTTCTGGTCATATGAAAGTGAAAGGCCGCGAGGTTAGCGCTTAGACGATGAATGAAGAAGGATTCAATCCATACTGTGATTGAATAGTTTAAGGAGAAAAACAGAGAGTGAATCTGTAATGGAGAAATTTAATGAGGGCCCGAAGTAAAGTGAACTGGTATATGCATGACCAGAAACTGAAAGAGATCCTTGGACACCCGTAAGAGGGTTTGATCAACATCCCAAAAGAATTAGGTTTCCTTAATTGTGGATTTTTGACCATTAAGGTAATCATTTTGGTATCAGAGAAAGTTAATTTACTCATTTAAGGATGGGAAGATCTTGTTAATACTCTGTTGAAGAAATTAATTGCTTAGATGAATATTGCAGGGATCTGGTACAAAAGGAACTGCAAAGATTATTGCAGTTGTAGAAGATAAATTGAGGTGATGCATATTTGAAATAGAATACTGGAATGTTTAGAGCAGGTGGGTTGATACATAGGAGTCGAGTAAAATTGGTGCAGAGACATGGTACAAAGACATTCTCTTACTTTTAGAAGAGATCAGATAGGGATATACAAAAGAATATTGTATACAGAGATATTGTATAGAGACATACACAGAGGATCTTAGATTTTTGAAATATAAAGGAAAAGGGAAGCTCAGATTCAGTGAAATTTGACAGGACAGAGTAGTTAGATTGATTCAAGGGAATGAATCAAAGAGGGGTCAAGACCAGGAAGATATCTTGAAGGAAGATTGGATGTGTTTTAAAATAACTCTGGTTTTGATATTTTTGTTTGCAGGTTGAAGCAGACTAAGGAGATTTGGTAGCATCAATGATAGCTAGGAGAGTTGTAGCAAAGAACCATTGATGTTCTTGAATGCACGAGGAGAGCATGTGAGCTCTTGAAAAGAGGAAATAGTGGCAAAGGAACCTTGATAGATCCAACTGAAGATTGGAACAACAAAGAACAAGTGAGTGTTCTCAAAGGGAAGTGGAAACTACAGAGTGTAGAGGAGCAAAGTTGCTCAAGAGGTTTTAGGAGAAAGAACCATAGATGCAAATAGGTCAAGATCAAAGGAGATATATTGATGAGGTATGGTGCGATAGGTATGGAGACTTGTTGAAAGAGGAAGATTGAATGCACTCCATAGGTGAACAAGATGAAGTTCACAAAGGAAATGGAGACAATGACTATTGATGGTCATTGTCGAGGTTCAGAGGAAAGCCAAAAAAAAAGAAGGAAAAATTCCAAAGAAGATGGCATAAGGAAGAGGATGGGTCAAGATGAGCATGACATAGAAATGACTGAGTTAAAGATCCAACTCAGTTACATGGAACAAATGCTATAGGAGAAGATGAAAAATAACTAGAGAAGAGGATGGAAAGTGAAGAGGGTAAAATGGCCAATAATTTAGTTATTTGAAGAGAGGTTGAGGAAAGGCTTGGAGGAAATGAAGCATAGGTTAAATGCTTTGATGCAGAAGGAGAAACTCAAAGGAGTTGAGTTTAGATTCAAGCCATTGGCAGAAGGAGAAGTTCACTATTTGTGAACCAGAGCAAGGAGATATCCTTGGAGAGGATAATGAAGAGGACGAGAGACTTGTAGGAAGTCTCATGAGCTCTTTGGAGATTTCATAACAACATACATACATGCTAATAGAGAATTCAAATGGGGATAAAAGGCCTAATGTTTTTGAAATTGACATTTTGTGTTTTTGCAGGTATAGAAAGTAATGAATCACTTGAAGTTGTGAACATTAAGAAGGAAGAAAAATAAATGTATACAAACATTTCAAGCAGGCAGGATCAAAATTACATTCTGATGGGGGATGAAGCAAGAGTGTCTCATGGAGACAGCCAAGAAGGAGGAATACATACACATTTTTCTAATGGGATTGTTGTCAGACAATTAGAAGAAATTATTTCTACAGAGAACACAAAAGACTTGGCTTATGAAGATAACCAAAGGGAAGTTGAAGAGAATCATTCTGATGCAATGCTTTCAAAGTGGGACAAATAGGTAGAGCTACTAGAAATATTGTTGATAGAACCTGAGTCAGAAAGGGAAAGTACAACCAGAGAGGAAACATGTTCAAAAGTGCATAGCAGTGAAGGATAGGTGTGTATTGCATCTAAGGAGGTAAAAGTAAATTTTAATTTTCAATTTAATTTGGAAATTGTAGGCCTAGAAGAGGAAAATGAACATGATATGGAAATAGCCTAAAGACTATTTCCTAAGGATGAAATTAGACCTCAAATGATGAATTTTGAGGATGGATTGAAATTATTATAGGAATGGTTGACTAAGGATGCAAGAAAAGAAGACTGCAAAAGGTTTGAAGAATCAATTCAACTAATTTTAAAGAGAAGATGGAGATGTCAATCAATAGTGGCATAATTGGAGACAATAAGCAACAATTTAGTGGACAACATCAACAACAAAATTCAACAAAGCGAACAACAACAAGTTTTCAACAAAGAGATGTACCAACCAAAAAACATATTGGACATTGAGATTGAGTTAATAAGGATGTTGATGGTGAATATTTCTCAAAAACCACATGCAGAGGAAAGGAAGTTATACATCAACAGAACAAATGGGAAGCAAGGAAGTAGAAGGAAACAAGTGACAAGAGCAGATTTCCAAAGAAAAGCTAGTGGGGAATTGCAACATAAGATGTGGAAGACAGAAGAGTTGCAGTCAGCAACAACAAGGAAGCGAGACAACAATGAAGCAAGTGGAGAGATTCAACATAATATTTGGGACCTGGAGGACATTAGAAGAATGAAGCAGTTGAAGGAACTAACGATCAAAAGATCATGAACAATTTTTATTCCCGAAAAGTCTAATGATGGAGCATTCTACCTTCAATATCTTGTACATTTGATTAGACCTAGGGGGTGTTTCATTTTCCTAGGGAGTTGGTTCCCTAAAGGAATTTTATTGTAATTTCCTAAGTTTTATAGGAGATCTAGAATGTATGAGTTGATTGTATTGTAATCAAATATGTTTCTAAGAAGATATCTCGAGAGTTGAGAAGAGTTGAGAGATCTAGAGTAATTTAGATCTCATGACGATTGAGAATCATAATATAGGAGTTTAATGATTAATTTATGGATCTGAGAGGATCCTTAGGAAACTATTGAGTGAATGAGGATTTGAGGATCCTAGATTTAATGCTTTATAGAGGATCTTGTGGATCTGAGAGGATCCTTAGGGATTTGTTGAGAGTAATTTGGATATGAATTTGATTCTAGTTTCAGAAGTATTTGTATAAGTTTGTAAGTTTGAAACCATTCGGGGTTGTCCCATAATAGTATATTAGTCCATAAAGAAGTTGGTTAGTGAAAGAGAAAATTAGGCCAAGGGAGGTTGACTAGAATAGGAGATCATACCACATGGAAATTGACCATCTTAGAGAGAATTAGGCCAAGGTAATGTAATATAGGTAGGCCTATTGAGTTAAAATCAGTTCAGGAAAGGCATTATAAGCCTTGTTTAAATCTATGTACAATGTATGTATGATTAATGAAAGGAATACTCTGTTTCAAGTATCATTGAGGAAGCTTTTGTGTGTTCAGAAGCTCCATTATCTGGAATATTATGTTTATGTGAAAATAGGTATATATATATATATTGGTATAATTGTGAATTTGCAGGTTTGGAGAAGAATTGAATCTCTAAATATTGTTATCGATGTGATAATTTATCACTGTAAGGACCGATGATCCTAATTACCTCACAGGCGGATAGTCATTGTGATCATTGAAGGGAGCAAAAGAAGATACAATAGTCGTAGATCAAAATTTGGGTTAGGATATAACCGCAAGTCCTTGGAGATTTTATGATCATTGAATCAGGATTCATATCAAGTGCAATCCATCAGATTGGAAGTTATATTTATTAAGAATCGTCAGCTCATCATTAAAACCAACAAGAGTATTCTAGTCGTTCACCCATTTCGTGATTAAGTCCCAACCATGGGATTGTGCACGTTCAGAGGGATAAAGATCAAGGGTCGAGATTTATTCCGCATGATGGAGTAGCACACGACTTAGTTCCATGTTGGAATGCGAAATAATCCTAGTCATTGAGGGTCATGACATATGTCACAACATTATATAATTCAGGGGTTCCTTGCATATAGATTCGAGTCTAGGACTTAGCCCCTGAAATGTAACTCACAATCATAACCCATGGTTACATGGTGAGAACTTCTGCATTGGAGGTAAGTGTAAGGAATAGTGCCAAAATCACAAGCCTTCGGTCATTGGGTTCTGGTCGTATGAAAGCGAAAGGCCACAACGTTAGTGCTTTGAAGATGAACGAAGAAGGATTCAATCCATACTGTGATAAAATAGTTTAAGGAGAAAATTAGAGAGTGAGTCTGTAAAAGTGATATTTAATGAGGGCCTGGAGTAAAGTGAATTGTTATATGCATGCCCAAAAACTGAAAGAGATCCTTGGACACCCCTAAGAGGGTTTTATCAGCAGCCCAAAAGAATTAGGTTGCCATAACTGTGGGTTTTTTACCATTAAGGTCATCACTATTGGATACCTAAACTACATGCCTATCATTTATACCCCTCTAAGTTTAGGTTTCGATTGGAAACAACTAAGGAACACACAAGGCAATCTATCTCCTAGCAACAAAAAAATTCAATATTTTGGGACATTGATGAAATTAGTTTCCCAAATTAAATCAATGGTACATATAGTAGCACAATTGGTAGAAGAGATTAACAAGGGATTTCATGAAGATATTGATAGGGTAGAAAATGATGGGCACTATAATAAAAAGCAACATTTTAAGTTAATTAAGCAACCAAATGACAAAGTGGAAAATTTAAAGTTAGTGATTGGGTTTCCAAGTTTACAAATTATGAAGAAAGTTGGAAAACTCAGAAACTTTTCAATCTTTTTTTACTACGAATTCAAAGGGTGCAATAAATCCATTGCTTTGTTTTGTTACTTATTCCTCAAGGTCCAACATGCACAAATATAGTCACACAGAGTAAGGAAATAGATTTGATACATTGTCAGTGGATGCAACAACAGTGGAGGTTTTGTCAAAGCAAACAAGATTATCAAATATTGAAGGGCAGACTCTGGATGGTCAATGTCAAGTATTGTGATTAATTGTCATTCCATAAATCCAATATCAACCGACTTAGATGGATGTGGGCAATAGATAGGTTTTAGTGCGACAAAGGAAACTAAAAAAAAAATGTTCTTGTTGTAGATGTATCAGTTGTAATTGTTATTTTTAGGACATTGAAAGTCTTGCATTGAACTATTTATTAAGAGAATTCGAGAGTTTAATGGAATCCCAAGACAAAGACATGATGATTCTTTCTTGTAGTTGAAGCAACTAAAGAGTTGTTCGAGCAAGAAAGAGACGACCTTTGTGGAGTGTTGTCCCATGGGTCCAATTGGGGGCCCATAAGAACATTATAATACTACATCTTTGCTTCTATGTTAGTTCCACCCTTGAATATTGATCATAGTCAGTTGAATACTAAATGGTGAGTGGGTGGCGAGATAGACAATTGTAGGACATACAGGTAGGCAACTACCTCCAAAATAGATTGTCATCTCATCCAATGAGAATTCTTCATTGTAAATGAAAATAGTATGTGTATTGTATATATTTACACCAAAGATGAATCGATTATTGATTGAATCCATTATGTTGGAGTAACCAAAAAAAAATCTTATTGATGTTGAGACAAAAAGAACTCGATTCTAAATGGATTTTGTTATGACCCAAGGGGGGCATATGTGGGGTTAAATGTATATT
>SNQJ01S0015049.1:215131-234106 GCA_010110895.2 Picea sitchensis | reverse complement strand
ACATGTAATGTGTAATTGTATATGTAATAGGGTCGACCTAATAATAAAGGGGCCTCATGTGTAGTGTCTGAATATGTATATATACAAATCATGTATTCATTATTGAGGACATGTGAATTGTGATGTATGGATGTATTTGGATATTTGGAGGAGGTTGTCTTATTCTTTAAGGAGTTATTGTGTAACTTATCTCTCTTATCTACCTTGGAGTTGTACTCCACACTCACATTGATGTACATGGTGTGTACTTCTAGTTTATTATGTTATCTTAAGAATTTGGTACATAACGGATTCAAAGTGATTTTTTTCGAGCATTGGGAAGTAGTGTAGGGAGATTTGTTAGGAGTTGTGGAAGAGTCTCAAATTAGGCAAAGAAATATGAGACAAATCCAATCATATTTATGAATTTGGCTCTAAAAATATAATTCTACAATGATCAAAAGGTTCAAATCCTTATCAATGTGCAATATTGCATATTGGATAAAAAACAAGCTTATACCTAATATGTCGAAGACTATTGGAGGCTTTCTCGCAGAGAGATAGCTTTTGGTTAATGTGGTATTAGCTTGGGGAGCTTTAGTTTTGGAATCTTTGATAATTTGAACATAATACTCATTTTAAACATGGTGAATGCATTTGATAGGGAAGATGACTATCTTTAAAAAAATTTAACTTTAAATTGGATTGAATCAACTCAACAACAACATGCTTAGAAAAATCTTGGACAAAAAATTGGTTAATGACATGGCCATGCAATTTTTAAAGACTACTTAGGGATTATATAAATAATGTCTACAAGCCCTTATATCTCCATCGTTGAAACTTTGGTAAGATTTCACAGTGCTCCAAAGATGAGATCAATGTAGGGATTATATCCCATTCAAGGAATAAATAAGCACACATAATTTACAAATTACCTTGCTAATAAGAGGTGTTTTTTTGTTTATGAGAATGGTATAAATTTAAAATACCTCCTTAAAGTTTTTTTAAAGGCAAAATCAATAAAGATAAATACTTATCAATAGTATAGGTATAGTGTGATAGATAATTCACAACACCCTTAAGTTAAATTGCCCGTCTTTCTTACTCTCAAACACCGTACTTGCATTTGATTAAAATAAGCTCACAAACATGGAATTACAATTAAATGTAGAGGGCTCAACCTATTGAGAGGGGCTCCTATCCAAGAGAATTTTAATACATTGAAATGACAACTACTTGAAGACCAAAATAAACAAGGCGAGTTGCAGAGCAACAAGTCCCTGCCAAGAAGGGAAGAAGGTAGAAAGCACGTGCTTTTAGTAGAACCAAATATAAAGAAAAAAAATAAAAAAATTCATTGGCTGATAAAACTGAATATCATTACTTATTGTCCATGTGTGTTAGTAGGAATGAATGAAGCGATGGAGAGTAGTCCATATGTAACTCGTTATGGTGCCACATTACAATGTACTTAGGGTCATCTTAAACTTTCATTCCTCCCCATAACTTTTATTGCATGTTGTCATGGTACACACAAACATGCAAACATTTAATACTATGAAATGTAATATTGCATCGTCTTCTAGAATGGAATTGACTTGACCATCATGGTTATGATATCACATGGCTCTTTTGATATTTGTAGGATCTTCACACAACTGGTGCTGCTAAGTAAAGAAACTTTGGTCATTTATTTTCTCAGTGAAGAAATTTGGTTATACCGCAATGATGAAAAGAATGGTTATGTCCTTTTACTCATTTTTTTATTCTACCTTGGTAATATTTTACATTTAAGTCCTCTTCAACTAGTCCACTTGGTACACTCACATTATACTTACACCATGATGGATTAATATATTGAGATTGATTCTCAATTGCTTGCCTAGAGCTTAGTAAACAATGTTTGATGATCACATAGTAATCCCACTCTTAATTGTATCATGTTACAGATTGCTTTTACATAAATGATTCTGCTTTATTGGCATTTTGATTTATTTTTTCCATAGATTTTGATGAGGAATCAAGATTTGTATTGTAGGATCTTGTCTTTAGGAAATTTGAACCATCCTTCCTATCAGTCTCCTTCGATGTCTGTACAGAATGTGAGGATTTGAGCAAAAATGTTATATTTGACTCTTAGGGCATTAAGTATTGGAACTTTGGGCTACTTCTGTGAAACGATCGTGTCAAAAAAATGAAGATTATTTAGAACACATTTGAGCTGAGTATCTGATTTTGAAAGTAGTTGAGTTATCTACTTTCAAGTTTTATTCACTCGTTAGAGTTCCATTCTTGAGTGAGCATCAAGTTTTCTCTCAAGTATTATGGGAAGACCACCTTTTGGATATGTTTTGTGATTAACAATGATTATTCATCCTAGATAACTGCATTGTGGCCATTAATACGTCTTAGTAAGAGTAACATAATTGATTTCGAATTAGATTCCATTAAGTTTTTATGTTCTAAAGAACATTTAGAGAATGACCTTGTTGATGCAAGGTGATGGAGATCAAGCTAAGTTAAGTAAAGATACGTTCATGATTTTTGACATGTTCTTACATCACTAAATTTAGTTATGGTGATTTCTTGCTTTATTATCCTAGATATTAATGCACATAATTTAAACGTCAGTTGCCCATATGGTCTCCTGGACTGTTTAGTAAACCTATTGATCTACATATCTATCCCAAAAAACACGAAACTTTATCCAAATAACACTAGATTGAAAACTTTATCCAGAACAAAGAGATTGAAAGATAGTCCACTTGGTTACTTTTGCTTCAATTTCTACATTTGCTCCAAAGTTCAAGGAGGTTATTATATTCTTTAATTTATGTAATTTATCTTAATTACAATATATAACATTTAAGAATATATGTAATTTAATTGTTTTATGTTTTTAATTTCGAAAGTAAAGTGTTAAACTCATGCATCCATTGTTCCCAACAACACATATTGCAGACAACAACACAGAATATTGAAGGGTGAGCTACATTAAATAACAAATATTGAACAATGTGCTTGCAGATGATTTATTAAACTCCTGCTACGTGCATTGCATGGCATGTAGTGGTCTCTACCTGGTACACATGCTAGCATGCAGTTTGCATGTATCTTATTCATACATCGCTCTACACTTTGTTTGGCTTGTGGCTCATGACCCAAGTTCAATCCCAGGTGATGTTTAATACACTAGGGCATAGCAAAGGATTACTCCCAAGAAAAATAGCAGTTTCCTTGTTTACCAAATACCATTTCAAACTCCTATTTGGTAGAGAAAAACTTGCGAAGAAACTGACATGACAATATATTTTTCACTTGTTCTTCTAAGGATAACATCATCTCAGATATTGACTGGTGGAGAAACTATATTTCTTGCAACAGAAATGTCAAGGTTTAGATGGAATATGGTCCTCTCCATATTCAGAAGAGATGGAGACACAAACCACCAGAGGGAAATGCACGATTCAATTCAACGTTTGGTTTAAAGTCTTGAGCATGTCAATGAAAGAGACTCCAATTCCACCTTGGAGAAATCTCTCATGCATATAGATGTGATTTCAACACGAGAAATTTTTAGCCTTTAGTCCTGTAGGCTCTGATTCTTGACCTTGCTTCTCCACACTTTCTGTGATTTTTTTTTTAATTTGGTTTGGGGCTGTGTATATTCTCGTTAGGGCTTTGAAAACCAACTATTAGATTTGTTTCTTAATGTTCGTGGCTTCGTGTAGGTTAAGGGTTTCAAAAATTTATCAAGAGTTAAATTTGGTGTTGTAAGTTGTTTTCGTGGGAGTCACACCGTTGAATGATAGCTGGGGAGCAACTTGTTCAGTCCTAAAATGGTGTCACAAACATAAAATATAATGCGTCATGATAGCGATGTTGTAAATAAATGAAGAATAGTATAGAACCTATGGGGTAAATTTATGATAGAAATGGAGAACAAAGGGGAGTATTTTGTTGGATTACTAAGAGGGAGGGTGAATCAGTAATAGAGCAATTTAATCCCCTTTTAACCATATAATCCAAGTGTTAGATCAATGAAGCATTACCATCCAATAATTGCAGAGTAAATAAGCAATGAACAAATGAACAATCATACACATACATAGTACACCAGTGTTTTACGTGGAAACCCAAATTGGGATAAAACCACGAAATGATTTTTCTTATATGTCTTGAAGAATTACATTCATTGGAAGCACCAACTTCCTTTGTTTTCTAGCTGCAATTGGAAGGAGGCTCCAACCCCATAGTTTCTCAGACTACAACCTGAGGGACTCTCCAACTCCCCAATTCTCTGGCTACAACCAGAAGGAGGCTACAACCCCCAATGTTCTCTGGCTACAACCACCTATCCTTGCCCCATTCTGCCACCCTAAAGTAGAAGTAGAATGATGGAACCACTGTCACACTATCATTGTGAGATATGCCGCTGTAAACCTGTACCAATAAATCTAAACCATGCATCAACCTGTACCTCAACCTGTAATCAACCTGTACCATAAACAAGTGCATCAACCATGCACCAACCTATAATCAACCTGTACCATAGAGCAAAGTGCATCCAACCATGTACCAAATTGTACCAATCATGTGTCAGAAATACTCATCAACTATGACTCATCAATATGTACCAACACCATCATCAAATACACACTCATGTATGTGAGCCAACTATGCAGCTATTTATTAAGCCATGTACTCAACATGTGAAGGAACCAAAATCCCTCATCAATTTCATCATCAAATCTGATTTGTAGCTCTATAATGGACATGGTGTATGAGTCGCATCCACGCAAACCTTCCTTAACTTTAAAACAAAGAGACTATCGTTTCATCAAAGAACTTTTCTTTAGTCTCACGTACCTAGTTTGGATTGATCAACAACCCTAACCTTGGAAGTAATCATAAATTTGAATTTTAATGTATAAGGATCTGAAACTGATACGTATTCTTTAGTGTGTTTTCCAGCCACAATTCCACCTAGGTTCACTACTTGGAACCTATCTCGGAGAAAGCGAGTTATAGCAAAGAAATGACATACCTTGCTGAATTTTGGCTTATTCTAGGAAGTGATCTTGTAGAGGTGCCCGCACAAAATACTTGATTAATTGATCTAAAACTATTATCGACATACCATAGGGCTATCCCCTAACCAGCACATTTTGTCTCACTAAAGTTTGGATATGTTATGAAGAAGAAGTTATGGCGTTTTTACTTTCGAAACACTTGATTTTGACTAGTTCGGGACTAGCCACAAACCTATTTTTCCACGGTGTAACTCCCAAATACAACGACCCGCAATTTGAATTTTTACCATGAATACTTGGATGTTATTTCTCACTTGCATAACAATTTCCGCAGTCTAAATAAATTATACTCTAAAACATTTATATAGTGAAAATGGTGAGATGACACGTAAATAACATACCTTAGAAAGCACCGTAAAATAATTTATCCTTCCTTGCATTTTTAGCCTTCTTTTCTTCACCTTCACTCAAATTCTGGTTTTAGATATTCTTAGTTACCTTAGACACATATAGATATTCAATATGCTCAAATTAATGTTCAAATGGAGAGCCTACTCTTATTTATACTCTCAAGTAGCTGTAAAAGACATCTTCTAGGTCACTTGGAAGATTCACTTCTAATTTCTCCATTAAAATTTATTATTGAAATAATTTATTTTGTATTCACTTTTGAATTATACTACACTCATCCTTCACTTTATTTACCTTTTAAAATCTCTCTAAACCCACTTTGACTACTTTGACCTTTTGGGGCTTCTAGATGACATGTGAGGTCCTCCAGCTCTCAAACCATGGGTTATAGCGACATTCATACCGCAGTAAGCGCGACACGTATCCATATAGAATGGTATTATTTGAAAATATATTATAAATCATCACTACGGTATCCATCAAACAAACTTAGGGTCCATTACCCAAACACAGGGGTCTCCAACTTCTCATGGCCACATAACTCTAGCGGTGAGGAGTAATGACGTTCACATATCGTCGGAAATGGAATGACAAGCAACATCCATCTAGGATATTTTCCCACGACAGAGTTCCTTTCCTTCATCCTCATTATTCACAGTGCGTATTGGGTTTTCTCTTACTCCCACCAAAGCGTCTTCGGTGAACACCACCATAAAGAGGGACCACTTTGGAGTTCATCCTTATTTACTTCTTATAAACCATGACAAAACAATGGTAGTTATTTTTACATCAAACAATATTGGGTCCATTACGAAAACCTTTGTGCTTATGGGAGAAACTTCTTCAAGGGTTGGCGTCAGTGACAACCAACCTTAATCGGCAATCTCCCCTTTGGAATTGATGGCAACCGCTCACGATGCAATATTGAAATCATATCCTCGCGATTACTGGAACCATGTCTTTGTCCTCTACATGCGATAAATATGCTCCTCCTAGAACAATGCCTCTATCATCTGCATCTGATAGATGCCCATCACGGGACCATGCCTGCGTCTCGTCCTAATGCGTCTCTCCCCTTTGTCATCAATGGCAAGGTATCTCTCAGGCTGCTCCCCACATTGTCACTCTTATGGTGCTTCCTACCGATTGTACATCTAAGACATATAAGATAAGCAAAAACATTCATTTTTGGAAGAAATAACTCCAAGTATTAGGCGAAGATATTCAAAGGCTTCGAGTGGAGGTGAACTTTGTAAATATGTATGCCACTTGTTCTTTGTGCCCACATACTCAGCTTTGATGTTCTTTCGCAACGCTGTTCCTAAAATCAGAAAGTGATACTTGATTGGAATGTGCTTCGTCTTGGAGTGCATCCTTTGGGTTTTGAGATGATGGCACTTGTATTATCACAATATATATTGGAATGAGCTCATCAATGCCTCAGCATCAGTATCTGTCAAAGTTTGTTTCATCAAAGAACCTATGTACAACATGATCTCTTTACCAATATACTCTGCCCTCATTTTAATGAATAGAGATATCGATGATTGTTTCTTATATGTCATGATACCAAAAAACTCACCTAATTAGAACATTGCTCCTTGGTGGTGTCGTCGGTCATCCGATACAACCTTAATGCATCCCCATTGTAGGTTATAAGTGATAGATCTTTTCTTTGGATTACCATAATCCAAACTCTTTTTGTTCCTTTGAGATATCTGAAGATCATCTTTACTACTAATACATGTAATTCATTTGTTGTTGCTTGAAATCATACCACATATCCAACTTTACATCACAGTGGATGGTTATCACATATGAAGATTTACCAATCATTAACCTATTTCCTCTCCACGATCTATGGGTTGGATGTCAATGCTTTGCTCGAGCTTACAATTGGTTTGCATGGGGTGATGGCGGTTTGCAATCTTTCATTTTGAACCTCTTTAACATTTCGATATACTTGGTTTGAGAAATAAAATTCCTTAGTTGCTTTGACATATATGAAGTCGAGAAGAAGGATAGTTCCCAAGTAGCGACATTTCAAATTCGTTATGCATGTCTTTTGCAAATTTCTGGCTTAGCACTGTCATCATCTTCACCAAAATAATATCATCAACATAAACTTCCAGTTAATAAAAATATTACCTTGACTTACCTTGATGTAGAGTTTATTTTCTGCACTTCATTTTTTATAGACCACGCCCTGCTAGGATACTACTTATCGGTCTGGAGTACCATGCTCTAGAACTGTTTTCTGAACCATACAAAGACCTTCTTTAATTTACATGATGCATTGTCTGCGACAAGTATTTGAAATCCTTATGGTTGTTGGCCATGTAGACTTCTTCTTCAAAGTTCACATTGGAAGAGTTGATTTTACATCATCGATATACTTTAACATTTTGGGCATGCATAGAAAGCTAAAAGCGGATTGCTACTTCCATTAATTTTGGGGTGGAAATGTCTCTCAGCTAGAGTTGATTCCTTCAATGCGGCACATATCCTTTACACACATACCAATCTAGCTTTGTTCCTTGTAACTATCCATCTTCATTCAATTTATTCACGAAGAAACCCGAGCAGTACGTCACAAAATTACTATTCTTTGGTCAACAGGAATAATGATTCCGAAGTGTCATTTTCTCTATTTGGTCCAATTCTTCTTCATCCAGTGGCCTTATTCCAAAATTCATCCTTAGCGGCTAACTGAAACAATTTGGTTCAGATAAAGGTGCTAGGTGTGTTTGTTATTACAGTGAATGGGTTTCTTAGCTACAGGTCTCAACTCTATACTTTGTTTCCAATGCGATCACGGGGATTATTGAAGTTCTTAAATACTCGTTGGATGGATAGAGCTTAACTCTTCTATACATTAGGTTCTCTTCATCGCCTAAATCTTCCTCTTCTTCTTTTTCATCTTCTTCTTCAAAGGGATTGTTCCATTGATTTGTTTTCTTCTTCGCTTTGATCTGCATCTTTGTTTCATCAATTGTTACATTGATGCTTTCCCTGTTTCGTTTGATCTTAGATTGTAACGCTTGTATGCTTTCCTTGTGCTTGGGTAACCAACAAATTGTTCCTTTGTCCTGCGAGGTCAAACTTTCCCATTCTACCATCTTCTTTTTTGATTAGCAGCATTTGAAGCTCCCAAAACTCTAAAGTGCTTCGATGGCGGTCTTCTTCCTTTCATAGCTCATCTGAGGGAGTTTTATCGATTGTTTTTTCTGAGCATTACTCTTGTTTTGAATGTGAATTGTTATGTCTGGCGCACGTGTCAAAGAAATATCACCGTCAACTTGAATCCATTATCATTTTTCGGGCCATTTCTTGTATTGTCTGTTCTTTCTTTCAATAGCTCCATTATGTTGAGGTGTCCTAGTGATGAAGATTGCATTTTTATTCCATGATTGTTCGCGGTAGTCCATAAATTTCTTTGAGTTTAGATTCTCCTCCATTATCGATCTTAAGCATTTGATTCTTAAATCCATCTCATTTTTCTCAACCATTTCCTTGTAGATCTTGGGGTTTTCAAAGCCGATTTTTCTTGAGAAAGAAAACTGTGGTGATTCTTGTATAATCATCAGCTAATAACATAAAATATCCCTCACCTTTTAGGCCTTTTTGTTGTAGTTGGTCCAACTAGTCGGTATGCACAATTTCACAATTGGTTTTGTTGTTGAATGTTCCTTTGGTTGAACACGGTCTTTGTTTGCTTTTCCTTGTTATGATACTTGCATAAAGTGGTTGGTTTTCATGATGGGGAGATTTCTCTTAATTGCTTCTCTTTCTTGACTTGTGACAAGGGTTATCAAATTCAGTGATCCATTCTTACATTATAGCAATGACTTTCATCTTCGCTTTCCTAGACAACCTTTTTTTCAATTTCATTTAACACATATATGTTGCTTGAAGTTCTTGCGGTTGTAGCGATATTAATTTCCACTGAACCTTCTTTTCTTATCTCACTTTTTTCTGAATCGAAAGTAAACATGATATGGTCCGCATTTGACTCTGTAAAATGTTAATGTTTCATATCTTCTATAGTGGAACATTTTCCATGCTTTTTCGTTCTTGTTCCCAGGTCAAGCGTACATTTCAATGATTTTGGATGAATCATCATTTCAAAGGAGACTGATCCATCTCTTTCCTTTCGGTAATGTAAGAGCTTACATGCTCTATCTGTCATGTGTTTTGAACATCCACCTTTTCAACATGCCAACCGTTTTCTTCACGGTTTAGCTTGTAGGCGTGCATTCTTCGACATTGCTATATTGATCTTGCTTTCTTATCCATGTCATTTGGGGCTTCTTGTTTGAAGCTACATTTGAGGAGGAGGGTTCTTTAGGAGGAATTTGTCGTTACTGAATTTACAGCCATGTGTCAAAATTGTTGTTATGTACTCAGCAGGTGCTCAAGATTCAAACCTGTTGTAACTTCTATCTGTTGTTGATTATGAAATCGAATCTTCTCGGTGGAAGTGTCCTGTAATCTTCCTTGTATATCTTGCTTTATCCCCTTTGATTGTTTTAACGCATAACTTTTTGGATTTGTTTCTTGCTCTTGTTTTTGGAGCTTGATCCCTTTCTATTTGATTGTATCAAGTCCGTGCCATCAAGATAAGATTTTACTGTTGATAATGTCTTTCGGAACTTTTGAGCTATTCTACATATTTTTTTTCTTTTGAAATTATCTTTCTTGAATTAGCGACAATCCTACGTTTCTAGGTTTCCAATGAAGTCATGTCCTTTCCTTCTAGTTATTCTTTGGAGTGCTTCTTCAATTCTTTATCTTCTTCTATTTGAACCTTCGAATTTTGTGATCATTTGTTCCTAGTTCTTGAGTGTTTTTTTCTTATCTAGTTCTACTTGTAGTTTCTTGTTTTTCTTCTTTTCTCTTCCTGATATACCTTAGCTCATTAATTCTTCGAGGAGATCAACTTCTACCTCTTCAATTTCTTCTTCATATGCTTCTTCATATTCTTCTTGGTCTTCTTTATCGAGTCTTCTCGCCATGAATAAAACTCTCCTACATTTCATCCAGCGGCTTCTTCATCGATGATGAGATGTCTTCTTTTAGTGCAAAATTTTTCTTGAAACTTTCTTTTGTATTTCTTTTACCTTTATATGTTTGTCGCCTTTTGAGTAACCTTCATTTGTTTCTCTTTTTCTTATGAGGTTGTTAGAAAATGACCAATACCATCACAATTAAAATAAAATTAAAGGGAAGCTTACCTCTGTACCTCTGGGTGGTTCCCTTGTTCAATCTTTTGGCAAAGTTGACCACTTCTTCATCAACTTCTGAGGCGTCATTTAACTGGCGCTATATTCTTGTTCCTTTTTCTTTTCTTTGATCCTTTGGATGCTTTGAGAGAAATTTTCTTCTTTTACATCACGGAATTTATGTTGGAGTTATCATCTCGTATCTTTGTGAGATTCCATGCGGTTCATCCCATGCTTATTGAGTTTAGATCAGGTCTTTCTTCTAGTCTTTGACATCTTAGGGTTCAATCTCATAGGAAGAGATCTTGAGTACTGCTTTGAACAATTCTGATTCTTGATTTTGCTTCTCCCAATCCTATGATTGCGTTACCATTGTTCCTTCATTTAAGTAGAGAGTAGGTTGTGATATCTTCATCTTCCTTCATTTTTTAGTTATTCAAACTGACCTCTTTCTAGGATTTGAAGCTTTTTAACTTTGACTTTTGAATCTCCTTCATAAATATTTGAAGCTTGTCCCAAATCTCTTTAGCAGTTACAATGTACAACTTTGGTGAATACGTGCCGAGAGACCATTCAAGAGTGCATTTATGGCTTTTGGAATTATTCTCGAGTTTCATTGCTTTGTCATTTATTGGGTGGAGGCATGGGGTGTTGTGTATCCACATCTACAATTGGTTATGACTGCCAAAATCCCTATGCTGTATATATATCATCATATGCTCAAAAACCGCCACATCCATCAAAGCGTGGTATTTCATTTTTACTCGAGTTGGGCACTCTTGATCTACCTTCGGTGGATTTAAGCTGATTCGGAACTGATCGATAACAATTGTTGGATTCTGGGGGTGAATCGGTATCGACAATTTAATCCCTTACAACCATATAATCCAAGTGTTATATCAATGAATCATTATCGTCCAATAGCTTTGCAAATGGCTCAGCAATGAACAAATAAGACGTCAGCCACCTTACACGATTGCACAAGTGTGTTTTACGTGGAAACCGTCGGAAAACCATGGAATGAATTTTCTTATATGTCTTGAAGAATTACGTCATTGGAAGCACCAACTTCCTTTGTTTCAGAGCGCAAGTAGAAGGGCTCCAACCCCTAGTTTCTCAGGCTACAACCGAGGAAGTTCGCTCCTGGCTTCTGGCTACAACGGAGGCTACAACCCCCAATGTTCTCGGCTGGCGATGACACAACCACCTATCCTTGCCCGTCCGCCACCACTGAAGTAGAAGTAGAATGATGGAACCATTGTCCACCTATCAGCGCTGTAGGATATACCATTTGTAAACCTGTACCAATGAAGTATGAACCATGCATCAACCTCAGCACGTGGTAGCCTATACCGTAAACAAGTTACTCAGCCGTACACCAGCACGTAATCAACCTGTACCAAAATAGAATCCAACCAGCCATGCCAAATTATGTGTACCAATCATGTTCAATACTCATCTAGCTATGACTGCATCAATATGGCCTGTCATCCCAAACTATACACCCTCGTGGCAATAGCAGACCAACTCATCAACTACTTGTCTCAACCATGTACTGCGACGTACTACAACCAAAATCCCTCATCAATTTCATCATCAAATCCGATTTGTAGCTCTATAGACCTGGTGTATAACAGTCACATTCCTGCAAACCTTCTTAACTTTAAAACAAAGGAGACTATCATTTCATCAAACTTTTTATTTAGTCTCACGTACCCTGGATTTTGGATTGATCAACAACCCTAACTTGAAGTAATCATAACTGTGAACACCTTATTAACGCAAGATCTAAAACTGATACATAATGGTGTGTTTTATGTAATTCCTCCAAGTTTCTCTACTTCAAACCTCGAGAGAAAGGTTATGAAATACGTGGCTATACCTTGTTGAATTACGGCTATTCTAGAGAACTGTTGACCTTACTTGTAGGCGTGCCTTAAAAATATTTGATGAATTGATGTGAAAACATTAAAAATAATACTAAAAAATAAAAAAAAAAAAAACATTTGGTCTCACTGAATTTGGATTTGTTATGAAGAAGTTATGACATTTTAGTCAAGAACACGATTTTGATTAGTTTGAATGCGACCACAAACCCTGGCCACTCCATGGGAGTGTAACTCACAAAATACAATGACCCACAAGCTGAATTTTTTACCACAGACTGGATATGTTTTCTCTCTTGCATAGAAATTTCAAGGTTTGAATCATTATAGAAAAAATTATGGCGAAAATGGTGAGATGACACGTAAATAACATACCTTAAAGCATACATCAAGATAATTTATCCTTCCTTGCATTTCGGACTTCTTTCTTCACTTTCATAAAATTCTAGTTTAGATATCCTTGGTTACCTTAGAAACATATAGATGTTCAATATTCTCAAGTGTTATTAAAATGGAGGAGCCTTGCCTCTTATTTATACTCTCAAAGTAGCTTCATTAAAACATCTTCTAGGTCACTTGGCCACTTTTCCTTATTTTAGGGTTGGGTCCCTTCTAATTTCTCCATTAAAATTTATTATTGAAATAATTTATTTTGTATTCACTTTGAATTATAATACACTCATCACTTCACTTTATTATTTACCTTTTTAAAATCCTCTTAAACCACTTTGACTACTTTGACCTTTTGGGGCTTCTAGATGACAATAGGGGTCCTCCAACCCGTGGGAATACATAACTCTCAAACCGTGAGGGAGTTATGTGACGTTCTACTATACCAACAGAATTGCTGACATGTAATATCCATATAGAAGGTATTATCTGAAAATATATCATAAATCATGCAGATTACCCATCAAACAAACTTGGGTCCATTACCCAAACTGCAGGGTCTCAACTTCTCATGGCCATAGCTCTCTCTAACCGTGAGGAATTATGTGGCTGATTCAGCCACCACCAGAATGACATGACAAGAACTATCCATCCTAGGATATTTTTTCCGACAAATTCACTTTCCTTCATCTCATTATTCCACAATTAAGCATGGATTCTCTTACTCCATGCTTAATTATAGAATAATGAGGGCTTTCACCATAAAGGGACCACTTTGAAGTTCATCCATGTTACTTCTTATCAACCATGACAAAAAAATAATGAGTCATATTTACATCAAACAATATTGGGTCCATTACCCAAACCCAGCACAGTACTCTATGGGGCTTTCTTCAAGGTTGACATCAGCAATAACCTTAATCAACACATATTTCTCAAGATTTCCAGGAAACATTGTGCATAGAGTTCAATTGAAGATGAAAGGAGCTTACAATTGTGCATGTTGTTTTGTATTAATTTTCTAAAATTTTCAGCGAGTCCATATTTACTTCTTATCAACCATGACAAAAAAATAATGAGTCATATTTACATCAAACAATATTGGGTCCATTACCCAAACCTTTGTGCTACAGGGCTTTCTTCAAGGGTTGACATCAATGACAACCAACCTTAATCAACATATTTCTCCAAGATTTCCAGAAACATTGTGCATAGAGTTCAATTGAAGATGAAAGGAGCTTACAATTGTGCATGTTGTTTTGTATTAATTTTCTAAAATTTTCTTGAGTTGTATTTATTATTATATTCATGTAGGTGATTTAATAAGAAGAAGATAAAACTAGCATACCCCTGAAGCAGGGGAAAGGAAACACTGGAGTGAATTCAGGTGGTTATGTTCTTTAAAGAATGCGGGTCTTGTTTTTGGGAAGATTTAAAGTGATGTAGCCAAAGATCATCGATGTTCAAAGTTTTGTACTAGTGATTTAGATCATCATTCTTAGTTGCAGGTACATCTAATGCATCTAATGAAGCCTATACAAACTTTGTGTGAAATTGGATGAATCAACATATTTTTACCTACAACAACAGAAGAAACAAACTAATCATGAGAACAAATCGATTTCCTTTTATAACCCTTCATGCCACCATTGTGGTCATTGTGGTCAATGAAGGGAAGAAGACAACACCGATTAGACTTATTGCAAGCTTCATTTGTGACAATTTAGTTTGATCGATTTAATCAATTGATCAGTGTTGAATGGAAATACATCAAATGGTTAGGAGGGAGGAAGAAACAAAGCATTATTCCAGCTAATCACAACTTCAAAAATGGTCTTTCTTTTATGCAATATCACAATTAAGACTGTAAATCTTGGAAGCAATCACTATTGCATCCAAACATATTAAGAAGAAATATGTAAGCAACCAATGTGGACCATCCAAGCCACGGTGAACCAATTAATCATTTGATCCAAATCCTGCATGTAATGTCCCACTTACTTCCATTGTTACGAAATGTGATAGAGATCGAGAACTCTTGAGCCCCCATTTTCCTAGGTAGATGCCCTTTAATGAGCAACAAGAAGAAGGCAGCACAAACAATAAAAATATGTGGATAGGTGAATTCCTACATGACATGTATAGACACACTTGATTGTTGAAATAAGTCGGTGGAGGCAACTCCTAAACAAGCGGAAAGATGGCCATTAATTGGATCATATCAGAGGGGTAGCATATAAGTGTCAGGGGACAGATGACCATTAATTGTTCAAGAGTTTTGAGAAAATAGGCAGAGTCAAGAAGGAAACATGAAGAATAAAGAAGAATGCAATAGGTATAATCCTACATGACAGGTATGAGTGACCCAACGTACTGAGTTACATGACAACATGACATTGGAGAAGTAAGTGGAGCTTAAAGGGTGTCGGATAAACAACACTTGAATCGTATATTTTTTAATTAAATTTGATCCTAAATTCGGTTGGAATTATGTTTGAAGTCAGAGTTCCACCTATATTATGGGAACTTTGTCCATAAAACTTTTCCCTTGATATTTTTGGGCAATTTTGAGCAATTAGTCATTTGGTTCGAGAAGATTAAAAAATCTGTCTCACTGACTTCACAGTTGAAATACACCTGTAAGTTTGCAAGGGAAAGGGATTACATAAGTTGGTAAAACATTTGGATATGCAATTTCCAGTCGGCAATTGAAATTAGAAACCCATGTAAGTTTAGGCATGTTTGGGGTTTCCTGCTTGTTATTTTTCAAAAGTAGACTTCCTAGATTCAGATTGTGTTTGGTCATTTTGTATCAAATTTATACAAGAAATACGGTTCATGTTTTAATGTGGTGTTGTATATATATATATATATATATATATATTATAAGTGTGTGTGTGTTTCTCTTTAAAAATGTGATTCTAACATTAAGTTCCAACTTTAGCTTTCAACAATACATTTTCCTTGATTCGATTATGGGTGATAGGATAATGCCTAAACTATGGTTCACATGGATTTACCCACATTCCACTTTCCTCAACCCTTTCAAACGATTCAACATTCCATAAGGATTGGATAAACATTTCAAATTTGGGAAATCATGGAGCCACAATTCCTTCAGGCTCCTACACTGATTGAGCAAAGATGGTAGTTTTTTTCGAAAATATCACTTCCTAATATGAAGTTCATTTTTGGACGTGGTGTATAGAGTCTGGTTATATTATAAATTGATGTTTATGATATTCTTACTCTTTTGAGGACTTGTTTTTCCCAAGATGTAATCAAAATCAATCTATTAGAACGAAAGATATCCCTAATTGCCAAAAACCCATACATTTGATCGGCATGATCCACATCATATAAAACTATAAGAACATGAAAACATGTAGAATCCTAAAAACGTGAAATATGCATTTTAAGCTTATCTTTACCTTGATGAATAGTATCTATTTGCACATCCAATTGACTCAAATCCTTAAGAAGTGTCCTCTGCAAGGAAATTCAAGAGCTTTCTTTGACATCAGATAGGAAGCATGATCCACTGTATTCTGATCTATTGTTGTTGAAGAAATCTTGAATCTTGTTGTAGTCCATCTAAATATTGAATCTTAGTCCTCCGAGTCATGTATGCCATCTATGACAAGTGGAATTACGCAATCAAAGCCTAAATTTGAATCTAATTCAAACTTCAAATGCAAAGATGAAAAATAACCCAACATTAAGAACTCGATCATATATTCGTTTTATATCTTGTCATGTATTAAAATAACATGTAAAACCATAAAATATCTTATCCTCTTATCTAAGTTCTTCATAAAAATGCGAAAATCAAATCTAAACCATGTCCTCCTTGAATCAACTAAGCTTAAGCCCACTTCAAACAAGACGATATTCTATTTACTATGGAATTTCTTATGAGATTTTCTCACAAAACCTTTATATCATCCATTCACCATCTAACAATATTCAATCATAAATTCCTAAATGTACAACAACGACATCAATTCTATAATAAGCTCTCTACAACATTGAATTGAGAATAAGCTCTATATCTTAAGAGGTTAATTTTGTTTTTTTTTAACGATCCTTTTCAATCTAGAGGAAAATAGCCATGCAAATGGAATCAAGTTTCTCAACTTATTTCCTTCTTCTCTCAACCAAGTTAAAGAAAACATTCATATTACAAATTTGACACTAACACCCTCTTGGAACATAGTTAAGGTGGGTGCCATACTTACAATAATGGCTAAATTTTGAAAACTACAAGGGTGATTCATTTAACTATTCAACTTCAAAGTCTTCATTATCGTATATAGATTTTCCATCGTTTTGTTTCGAATGAACCAAGCCTATGGGTTTGACTATTTAAAATACTACATATTCCAAGGATTATTTTTAACAAGTATTGATACCCTATTGAAAGAGATTGAATTCTCTAAATAACTATGGTAGAGCTAGGGTTCTGTTTTGTTTGGCACACAAAATATTTTTTATCAAACAATATCGTACTCCAAGTTAGTTTAAGAACAATGAAATTGATTTTCCTAATTTGAGTGCCCCCAGTTAACGTTACTAACTTACACTAATGAAATCATCATAGTTTTAGAGACATGATTGCTTACTAAATGTTTATAGTTTATTGGTATGAATGAACATATACCTAACCTTTGGTAACATTGAGATTCCCTTCTTGACTGGTATCACTGGCATTTTTCAAATTGCACAATACGATGCAAGGAGCCATGGGGACTCTAAGGAGATGCACAATACCATGAAAAAAAAAAGTTTCTCTTTTGCAGTAGAGGTGGAATATACTGTAGAGTCAAATTCATGTGAAAGAATAAATGATAAAGAAACAAGAGCGAAATTTGAATCCAATCCAAACGTCAAATGCAAAGATGAAAAACAACCCAACATTAAGAACTTGATCATATATCCATTTTATATAAATATATGCAATGGTTGCTTCGAGTATGGTAGTTTGGAAAGCCTTCAAAACAATGACTCCCATTAGGGTTTTAGTTGTGCATTGGATGCATATCTTTCTTCGAGATAGCGTGTTAATATTGCTTGATAATCAAAGTGTAGTTTTGAGACGAATTGCATAAATTACTCCTACCGTATGTATAAGGGAGGAAATTTATTGAAAAAATCATGCATGATCCTGGATTTTCCTCTAGATTTATTGGTGTCATCATGCAAAGGGAAATCAACCAGATATTTCAACACATCAAGAAGGATTCAGATATTAGCATATGCTTTAAAATGTTGGAGACAGTTCTTAAAGAAGCATCGGAAGTGGCAAGTTAAACTGCACAATACCAACATATAAAATTATTCTTCATTATAGAATGACCAAAATGATCACCTGTTTGATTTCAAATATTACTCAACATCTGGGATCCTTTACTTTGGTTGTCATTTTCCCAATTTAGGAGCCAATGGCTAATGTCTGGCAGATCACAACAATGGTTGAAGCTCACATGGCTTCAACATCAATGAGTTCTGCAACCACTTCCCAATGCGACGCTCATGCTCCAACGAGAACCACAAACACAAAGTTGATCAACGAATAAGTTCCACTTTGAGTGCTAAGATTGTGTGTATAGGAGTTGTGACCAGTGTTGTAGCCTATTCAACACTTTGGAGTCGGTGATAATATTTGGAGTCGGTGAAAGAATAGAAACGCGGAGATAGAAGATTGGTCGATTGTTGATGAACAAGTGGTAATTTCGTATTGGTTTTGGACAAACGATGAAGGTCCCTAGATGAACCTCCCCTTAAATAACACCTTCGGTGTAATGAGAAAATGAAGGGTTGTTGTTGTGTACAATGACCCATTAAATTGAGATGGAAAACTTTCAAGAATGGAGTATGGAGTTCCATCCATAGTACATATAGAAGGATGAGGAAAAACCTTCCAGTTGAGATAACCATTGAAACAATAAACCTCCACAGTGCTCTTTGTATGATTTCTCATTGTAATCAATCTATACACAAAATTTGGTTAGAATAAATAATTAAATGATTTCAAGTCTCTTTTATTGAGGT
>SNQJ01S0015049.1:166958-215028 GCA_010110895.2 Picea sitchensis | reverse complement strand
TATATATATATATATATATATATATATATATCAATGGCGATGTTTAATTGTTCTACGAAATGGTTATTTTCACCAGAATCTGACAACATAAATCTGCACAAAATCACTATTTTTTTGTTGTTTAAAATCCATTTCTGAATATAGAAATGGATTCAACATGCTAAAAAACCCCTGGGGCACTCAGATTATACATAAATAATCACTCAAAACTACAGATCTAACAATTTCTCACCGTATTTCGGGAAAATGTCCCTGGAAAATACGTCAGAGAAGGGTCATTTTGTAGAACGACTATATCAATTATGAAGATAATGGGATTATAGGTAATTATGCAATTAATGGCAAAATAGGTTTTTAATGTGAATTGAGGAAGTGGAGTTTAGATTGTATTAATTACCCATCTCCATGTAAGGATGGTCATTTATAAAAATAATTGAATTATAGATAGTTATGTGATTAATGACAAAATAGGTTTATGATGTTAATGGAGAAAGCAAAATTATAAATTTTATTAATTACCCATGTTGTGATTAGTATTTTGTGTGTTTATGTTATTATGTTTAGTGTATTGAGATTTTCAAAAACTTCACAATATTTGAATGTCTAAAAGTATTGACTAAATAAAAACATTTCATATTAACAATTTAACAATTTTAGTAAACCTTTTTTTCCAAGTTTATGTAAAAAATGATCAATTATACAAATTAATAGTTTTAATTAACTAATAAAAAATGGTTATTTTTCCAAAATTGTTAAACTTTTATATTATTTTAATTACTATTTTTTTTTTCTTTTTTTGTACTATTTTAATTTTTTTTTTCATTTTACATATGTAATTGTATAGAAATTACAAATTTTAATTTTACAATTAAATTTAATAATTTTGAAATTTTTATTTTTTTCCTCGGAAAAAGATCATAATTTCATTATGGTGTAACAAAATTATATACACAGATATGTACCAGTTATTACTTAACTGCTTACATATTTTCCAGCAAAAAAGAAAAGTTGTTTGTCTCCCTTAGATGCTTGTACATACATCACTTACAATTTCTGTTACTCATTTTTTATCCCAAAATTTTTGTAATCTTCTAAATAAGGTTCCATATTCATATACATTCCTTCCATAGTTTAAAAAGTAATAAAATCCCAACAAAATATAGGGGCTCCTCTCATGAGAGGTATTCAAGATCCCATAGTCAATTATCTTGTCTTTCATGGAAGGGTCGATGGTAGTATCCCTGTGATCCATCAAAAGTGTGCTCGGTAACGTGCCATAGACCATAGTCTAACTGTGTGGCTTCCTTGGAAAGTTTGTCTGCCATTTGATTCCTTTCCCCAACACCAAAAGAGATCTTGGACATGCCTGCAGAGAGGATTTTTGAACTTTAGCATAAGCCGATTCTCTATCTAACGAAGAAGGTCACACCGGGGAAGACGATTGTCGCCTGCTGACCCTACCTGAGTCTACATCCTGGGAGATAATTGCCTGTGTGCCTTCATTGACCCCAATACCCGAGACCAGTCTGTCATGTTTAGTGCTTGTTCCAGCATCCAAAGTGCCCCTATACTTACTCTTAAAGGGAAGTTTGCAGTCTGCTACACCATGCCCATAAGCATGACATCTATGGCATCTAAAGGGGATACCTTCATAATCCAAGCGTTGAAGGAAGGTACCGAAGGTCGTCTCAATTTTTAGCTCCTTTAAGAGACCCGGACGAAGGTCCAACCGCACCAAGATCCTTGCTACTGTCATAAGCCCCATGTCTTCAAAAGAATAATCAACCTCCAAGAATTCACCAATTATGTTACCTATGGTCGAGAATTGAGCAGAGTTCCAATATTGCATAGGAAGGTCTGGTAGCTAGACCCAAACCAGAACCACATCAACTCTTTCACCTTTGGCATCAAAGTTTGGGGTCCAACGCTTGAGGACAATAGGGGTTCCGACCATTGTCCAAGTTTTAGAAAGAACCCAAGCCACATCAGAAGAGTCCTTGAAGACAAAAGAAAACCAACCCTTGGATAATAACCGAATACTGGGGGAGGAAGAAAGTTTTGTTCCCCAATATTTGTCCAACCAAGAGAGAATAAAGGCAGTACCTAGCCTTTTACCTCTCGCTCGCCCCACTACCGCGAGTTCTAAAAACTCGACCACATGGTCCATATCTATGTCCTCGCTGAAAACCAAGCAGTGTGGATCTGAGCGATCCCGAGCACACTGAGATATCTTATGAGTCGGGCAAATTGATCCCCCAATATACTTCGTGTGATCCTGTCCACCCCTCTTCACAAAACATTTTGATCTTGGACCCGATGGAGAAGCAAGAAGGCCAGAAACCCTACCCGGAGAAGAACCCCTCCCGAAGAAAGCACTAACCATCACTCCAGGTTCTGTGAATGTTCCCTGATCATTGATGAGATCTGAGGGTGAAAAATGGGCTCTAGCATCATCTGCCTCCAATGCTTTTTGTTGTGAGGCCCAACTGTCGGCATTAAATATAGTCCCTATCTTGGATCCAATGCACTCAAATAAACCCTTTGACAGAGCCGGAATAGGGTCCAACCCCGCATAAAAACCCGACAAAATATTCACAGAGGGACCAAATGTCAGCCCACTCGAAAAACACAAGGCATACAAGGTGTGATTCCCCAAATAAACGCCAAATGTTAGAGATAAATTCAAACCCTTCGGGTTTAGTTCCTCTAGGCCCAGTGTATTATCACCAGGGGTTTCTGGGGCCCCTGACACTGGTCCACCCACCTCAACACCCGAAGTCGCCGCCCCACCTAGATCCATTTCGATCCACTCCGGATAAGGAGATTCACAAAAGCCCTACCTTCCAATCATATTCCAAGCCGCAACCGCAACCGCTCACGTCCGCTCATGTCCAAGAAAGCCTGAGCGGCGACCCCCAACCCTACTGTCGGTCGCCAGGCAGGTCTTCCACAACAGTCTGATCTCCTATCTGTCCTTTGTCCTCCTATCTAACCTCCATCATTGATCCAGACGTGAGCCCCAACCGTCAACGTTAAACTACTTGAATATACATCTTGAGAGTATTCAACAGTCTTGTTAAGAAAATGCTTGGTCTTTAATTCCTTTTTTTTTCCTTTTAAGAATTTAAAGAAAACACACAACAACATTGTCAGATGAGAATTGATGTCCAAATCATACTCAAGCAACTTAGCTATCCATTTTCTCCTCCATTTTGAATTTTTTTATTATATTTCATTATACAATATATTTCATTTTAATAATTTTATCAAACAAAATATTTTGCTAAAATTTTATTTAAAATTATCAATTTTATAAATAAATTTTAAAAAATAAAAATAACATTTGTAATTATCTTAATTTCCTATTTTTATTTATTTATCATTATTAATGTTTTATTGAAAATTCTTAAATCCATCCAAATTAAACTCTAATTAACTCAAGATCCTTACCCTATACGTCATACAACAATGAAAAATATTTTCCCCAAATTTCCATCTAAAATTGAAAATTTTGTTAGCATTATGGTTGTCGGGCAAAAGCGTTCTCCTTTTAGTTGTTCTCTTCATTACTCCAACGGCTGATTGTGAAAACCCATGAGGGATGAAGATAAGTTGTCAATCCCAACCATGTCTCCTCTTCCAATGAAGCCAAAGGATCTGCAACCAGGAAACAAAGACATCCACAATGTTATATGAAAGGAAATTCTACAAGCACCCGAGGTTTGTTGTACATCATCCAATCATAGTTGGAGGCACAAGACATTAGCAATATCGGTAAATTGAAAACAAAGAACATTGGTGTCGTTGACGGCTCCACCAGTGTGTTTGTTCATCTTTGTTTAACGAGATAGAAGGATACATGGATTGGCTTTCTTTTGTGTTTTTTTGGGTACATCAATTTGCTGTCTGGGAGACTGATTGTTGCATCTTATTCAAAATTTAGATGTCGTTTCTACAAGCAATGCAATATTTCAACCCCGCGTGATTTTTTCACAGCGTACAGTGCACCATTGTAGATTTTTTTCCGATGTAAATTCAACATTAGGTATATTTTTCAGCTCAATTTGCATAACCTTGTTGCATTTGTTTCAATTTCGTGCATTCGTATAGGGTTCTGGATATGGAGGTGAACGAAGGGGTCTTTGGCATTTCCGAAGACAAAGAGTTGGTAAATCTTGCCCAAATATTGTTAAATTTGGGTGGTATTTTGTGTTCATCTGTTGATTTTTCGCAGGGAATCACCAGGCTAGAGGTTTGCGGATCCTCCTCCTGCATAATAGCTACATGCTAAAGTAAATCATCCACTAGTTGGTTTGAAAGGCATAATTGGATAGAAAATGGGAACAAGGATCTTGTCAAATCATCGGTAAGAGTACAACACAGATGGTTTTTGACCGTTGACAGATGGTGAATTTTGAGAGGCTCTGGACAGACCTTCTTCCTGCACAATACATGTCTGCATCCTCTACCACCTAGTTTGAAAAGCATAATCAAATAGCAAGCAGGAAGCAGGATCTTGTCAAATCATCAACAAGAGGAGTAAAGACAGATGGTTGTTAAAAGTTGACAGATGGTCGATTTCGAGAGGCTCTGGACAAACGACGAAGGCTTCAAAGGGAACCTCCCCTTAAAAGAACGCCTTTGGCATAATAATATTGAGAGAAAACGTTATCCATATGATATCAGAAAATGGTAAATAATATAACAGTGAAAGATTAAGGTTGATATCAGAAAATGGTAAATAATATAACAATCAAAGATTAAGGTTGTCAATTCAGATGTGCTCCTCCAAATTGGACATCCTAAAGCTGGGGATCAACTGTGGAGTTGGGATTCTTCAACACAGTAAATATGGCCTCTCCTGAAGACATTCATCATTTCATTGTGGTAGATTACATTTTTTTTCATGTTATTTTTAGTATCTAGATCAATTAAAAATTGAATAATTACCATACGAACTTATAGGTTGTGTTTTCTTACCATATATGCTTCAAAATTCTTTGGATTGTGAAACCTGACCTCTTGAAAACTTGACCTGTTGTTGTTGTTCTGCATATTAATGAAGAAGGCGGTGCAACAACAAATATGTGGTGCTTTGAGAGCAATTATGGAGGCTTCCTGAGTAGTTTCCACCCGAGAATTTACCACAAACTCGACCATTGAATCAAGCTTACAATATGTTGGGAAGGAAAACTTTGCACTTACTAGGGACATGACAGTTGAATCAAGCTTACAATATGTTGGGAAGGAAAACTCCATTGGAGGCACCGTGTGCAAAGCGCGACAGAGTCTTATTCAAGATTGGATGAAGGGATGCCTAGATGATATGGAATGGAATTGGCCTTGAGTGGCCTTATCAATTAATTATTCATGGGACCCAACCTTCATTTATGGACACAAATCATGCATGGTGCTCAACCTTTGTTATTAGGCATGCAACCTCATTGAAGTGAAGAAGGAGAGTGAAGAGCTAAAAAATTAAAAGTTAACGAACTAATGCTATCTTTGGAGATAACATTAGTTTAGATGAAGAGATGTACACCTTAATCTAATCATAATTTCATAATTTCAAACTAAATACTTTGCATATCTTCTCCTTGTGCCTCAGGAAGAGGCCAAATAAGACCTCAAAGTGAAAAGTTAGGTTAAAAATTCAAATATGAAATGAGAAATTACATAAAGCTCTAAAAACTTTGGGTTAAATTATTGGTTTGCGTGCCTTATTAATAGATGGATGAAAAAACGATTACTAATAGTCCCTAGCCCAAAGGGCAGGGACTAATAAAATAATGAATCAACAAGTGTATACAATCACCTTATTCAATTATGAGGGTATTATAGACAATCACCTTAATCAATTATGAGGGTATTGTTCCAATACCTAAGCTTAATAATATTCAAGGTTATATATATTTGGTTATTTTTAAGATTTCATTAAAAAGCATAAAATTTCAATTGAGAAATGTTCTAGAAATAAATAAAGGCATATAAGAAAAACATATACTATACTTAACTCATTGTTATCATGCCACTTTCATTCATTGCTTTGAGTTTTAGATGACCCTTTCTATGTTGTTCACCCTTTATCTTTTACCGCCTTCTATTTGCAATGTTTACTCACACTCTCAATGTCTCTCATGGTGACAATAATGAAACTTGACAACATCTTATGTACATATTTGCATAAAAAAATAACAAAGCTTCATTTTAACCTTATGCTTTTTATCCATGCGTCTTACAATGTATAAGTAATCCTTTGAATGCGTTAATCAACATTCTGTTTTTGGTGTTGCCTAAGCTAATAATGGTTTACTTTACAAGGATGGTAGTACTTTCCCTTCTTGCAACACCATGTTTTCTACTGTAGAGTCACACATTACTATGCAACCCAAGATAGAAATTCCCTTGGCAAATTGAAACCACCACTCTCTCCCCCTCCAATTTAACAAACATGCTCTTTTTTATTTAATTTCCCCAACAAAGCATCCCTTATAAATTGTGTTGATTTTCTTACTCAAATTGATGCACTACTCCTCCCATCTATGCATTACAACTTTATGTGTCAACATGAAAGTGGAATAAACTTACATGTCATTGGAAAAGGAAGAGAGCCTTTAGTGGACATACCCCAACATAATGTCTTACAAGTTTACAAAGGAAAAAATGGAAACACAAATGCTTTGTTGTTTTGAAAATTCATAACATGCATAGATTTTATTCAAAATGCATAATACATATTGCATTCTAACACATTGCATTTTTATGACGTTCCTTTGTACTAGTCATCATGGTAGCATTGCTTTAAAGAATCTGTTGCAGTTTCACACAAGAGATGTACCCATTTCTATTCTTATCAAATACTTGGAACACTTCCAACATATCACTTAACGAATTAACCCCCAATGCTCAACATCAATACTCATTCCAATATCCTTGTAAAACACATATAATGAAATAAAATTAATTGAATTTGAGACTACCATCCTCGTTGTCGAAGAACGAACGAACCATAGATTCCACATATTCATTTGACATTTGCATCTTGATCTTGTTTAAGAAGCTATGATTTCATAAAGCATGAGCTTCCCATCCCCATTTTCATCTACAACATCGTAGACACTTCAGAGACCCATAGCTTCAACAAATGGGTCATTTGATTTGTTATGATTAGTATCAGAATAATCTTTTGTACTGTCTAAATAATTTCACACATTGCCTAAGTGAATGATAGCTTTGCTATATTTATAGCATTTTTTGAAACCATTTGACATGACTCTGATTACCAAGCTTGCAACAACTGGATGCCTCCAAATGGAATGCAACATATGAGTATGAAAAGCTTCTTTCAAAGTAAGATAAGTGGGTTGAGGCCAAATCAATACATATACAAAGATTATTGGGTTGTGTATGAAGAAATTTGTTGTTCTTCTATATAGATGTGAATGATGGCATTGCAAATATTGCAATAACTTTAGTGGAGTTACAATTCTCAATTGCCATTCCCTTCATTATGTGTATTAATAGTCATTTGACAGTTGTGAAATGTGGCCATGGTAGATTACCTTTATCCTTACATTAGTTGGCCATTATAGTACAACCCATCTTTCAACATTGAGAATATTCTAAGGAGAGAGTAAGCTAATCTTAGAGGAAAAGGATCAATAACTATGCCACTAATATTAGGTTAACATAAGGTAGTTGTGAGTGGAAGACGGTAGTGGTGAGGGTGACCTTACTTAGAAGTTCATTCCTCGATGTCGCCTATATGCCCCCTTGATGTACATGTCCAGTAAGGTAATCAAACTAAGAGTAAGTAAGTGGATGAAATAAAGGGTATTTTCAGAACCAGTTTATGAATGGATTTTTGGTGGTGAATTATCTAACTATCTAACTATCCTTGGCTTGTGAACCTCGCCAAAATAAAAGGCCAAGAATACCCTAAATGAATCACTTTTGTGGGTAATCACAACAAGGAGAACACCTTTTTTGCGTAGGTTTTTACGAAACCTCCCCGGAAAATCTATCCCTTCTCTATTTATAGTGGAGGTTGTCAGGGGAGGCGAACGACTGGAGGTTTTGCGGAGGTTTTTTAATTGGTGTGCCTTTAAAGTACACACGCAATGGTGTGTACATAAAAAATAATGCATCAGTGCTTTAATGTTCAAAAGCACCATCATACGTTATAATAAAAATAACAAGCACCGACAAAAGTGCATCTGTGTTGTTGAACATTATGCAAACAGTGCGCATCACTGTCGTCAGGTGCACAGTGATAGGGTAAATAAGAAAAAAGTTACCAAACCAATTTTTGTTGTTACACTTCACCCCGTGCTTCCAAACTCTCAATCAAGAACTGGTGTTCACCCTCCTTCCAAAGATGCCCTGTTTTCAGTGCTCTACAATGAGTTGGATAGCTCAATTTGTAAATTCCACACATTTCCAAATTTTGGAAATTACCACAAATTTCATTTCCTCTCGATAGTGAAACCATGCCTCCTTGGGACATAAGAGTCCAACGAAATTGTTTATTACCTTCGTATTTTCATTTCCATCCAATTAAAATTTGAATTTAGCTTCAAATTTGGCATTTTTTCAATTTTGTTTTTCCAATTTTGCGCGGTGCGCTTGAACTCTTTGGCTCACTCTGAAGTGGTGCGTCCTGTGTTAAATTGAGAGTGAGAACCACCATCAGTGCATATAATTTAAACATATGCATCAATTTTGTTCAAGGAAGAGAACCACAATAAATTTTAAAAACAAAGTGATGTGTCCTTTAGGATGCCCCACAACCAACACATCCTTGGTTTCTCCCTGCATCAGAATGTTCCATTTAATTAAGTGCATTACTAACTTTATGATCCATAAAATTTAACGTAGTGGTGCAACCATTTTAACCAAATGAACCAGTGTTGTTTACGAAACCACACCGAGACATATATTGACTGACTTGGCATAGTGGGGTGTCTCACTAGATGCCTCGTGACCGGTGTTGTGTGCTTCAAAATGCACCGTTGAACAAAACGTTGGTGCTCCAATATCACAGCAGCACCAATGCATTAATAGTAACAAATCGCACTGCTTAAGTTGCGATAAAACAATTTAACCTAATGGTGCCCATAGGTCCAACAAACACACCGGTGTTGTAAAGAGCATAATACCAGGCAAATTTTTTCATAATTTATTAGCGTGGTGCGTCTTATTCGACACACCACTAAAATACGTGGCGGTACAACAATAAACATGGAGAACTGATGTGTAAACGCTAACAATATGCACCGTGATAGGTTTTGAAAAATAGGTGTAGCAGTGTGTCTTTGGTAAGGCCCCGTCTCCGGTGCATTGTTAAAGAAAACACACCTCTAAAAAACATGTCAGTGCTTTGGTAAAATTGGTGCACCGGTGCTTTTAGTTTAATAAAGTGTACCAGTAATTTTGCATGCCATAAATTTTAGCATAACAATGCATCTTTGTTAACGAAATAAACTGGTGCAGTTAAAAGAACTACACTTGGAAAATATTGTACGATTTCACATGTCGGGGCATTTCATTAGACACCTCGTTACCGGAGCTCTATACGACTCAACATTCTACAAAATGTAATGTCGGTGCTACAATAAGACGATATCACCTATGCATTCATATTAACACATCGCACTACTTAAGTTGCAATAAAACAATTTAACCTAGTGATGCCTTTAGGTACAACAAATGCACTGGTGTTGTTAAGAGCACAACATCGGGTTGATTATTTCACAATTTAACGATGTGGTGCGTTTTATGGGACGCACCACTAAAAGGAAAGGTGGTGCGACAAGAAATGGAGTGCATCGGTGTGTGTTAGTAACAACACTGCATGACGATGTTGTTTGTCTGATATAGAGCATCGTGGGTGGTGCATAGGTTCTGTTTTAGGCACACCAATTACTTTTCTAGATTTCTTGCTAAAAAAAAAAAATAGATTTTTTTTAAATACACGTTATTTACATATATGTTTGTGTTTTATAATTTCAACTTGTTTTATGTGTGTGTGTGTGTGTCTAACAATAGTTATATGTGAATCATAGACGACGACGATGAGAGGAGGAGCAACAACAACAATAGGTCGGCATGTACAAATTTGTACGTGAGTGGGAGGCCAAAGAAAGGGAGAGGGAGTTGTTCCCTCTCCCTATTTCTTTCACAGTAGACATATTCCCTTTTGATGGATGGTAGTCTCCTCAAGTTTTATGAGGAGGGTACATCCCTTAGGGGGAACTCTTCATTGTTACAACAATTGACCCATCGTTGGGATCATGGTCAATAAGCATTCAGGATTGGTTCTGATCTATTATATCATCCCACTGAGGAGGATGTTTATTTCATCCCTGGGTTGTCTAGGAGGTGGGAGGCTTTGTCCCAGTTCCCTTAGCTATTGCATGGTGTTGCAGGGGAGACCAAACTAACATATGTGTAGACATATGTTCGTTTGAACATTCATTTCTCTTCGAAGTTCCATATTCGTGGTGGTTAGTTGTACATACGTTCATTTGATAGAGAGGAGTTTAGGTGCCTATGTCTTATTATCTTGGCACTGTCACACATTGGCTCTGATGGAAAGCACATTAGTTTCTCTTTGTTGCATTATGTAGATAGTTTAGTGTAGAGGCCCTGATTGATTAGGTGGTCGAAGATTTTTTTGAGACAAACTTGTTTCACATTAGATCACCATCGTGTCATTTTAAATGGGACGAGATTCTTCCCATTCACGTCAGAGTTATTTACAATAATTTTTGAGAGGGTTCATGCCACTCAACCAGTAGTACCTCATTTTCCTACTAGGCCTATGCTTAATGCGCATGTGGGGGTAGTTGTTACCCAAGAGGGGCTAGCTCGAGTTACCAATTTCTTCAATTGGTAGGGATGTATGTGATTTATTAGCTTAGAGGACAAGCATGTCATCAATATTGTACAATACCTGTACATGGGGATGGATTGAAGAGGATGTCCAAAAATCGTATTTACAACAGTTGAGCCACTAGATGAGAGAGGTACTATTATCGTTATGTTTTGATAAATCTAGTTGCATATTTTTATGTCTTATTTAATGCACATGTAATTTATTATAACATTTTGTTACAATTATCTTATCCATATTATCTATTTTTTTCCATATATTGGCACATATGTTGGGGATGAGACTCCCCAATAAGATGAGGAGATGGAGGAGGCAAAGGACCAGCCTGCAGTACAGAGACCCTGCATGTCAAATCAAAGACTCTAAATAGAGGTGGTCGATCACCTATGTGGTGTCATGATTAGTCACAGAGTGTTACTCACACCGGTTAGAGACATATTATAGGTACTAGATCTCTCTACAATATGTAGGAGTTTTCTTCGTGATATGACATTGTTGATGTGTCATATTTTTGGTGCCATCAACCTCATCGAAAGGTTGATGGGTCTTTCTCATGATCCTTCTCCATATGGCTCATCAACGGACCTATCCAAATCCTCTACTCTACCACATGGTCCTACTCCTCCACATGAGTTGACTACACCATCCATCGATTCTCTTTCTTCCCCTCCACATGTGTATGAACATGCATCCACGTTTGATCCTCCTCCCCCCCCCTCTCCACATGTGTCTATTGCATCCACATCAGATCCTCCTCCTTCTCCCCCTCCACATGTGTCTGCACCATCCACCTATCCTCTTGCTTCTCCTCCATATGTGTCACCATCCATTGATCCTCCTCCTCCTCCTCCTCCTCCACATGTGTCACAATCTTTTGATGCTTTGGACACTATGTTCACATCGGGTATTGTTGCACAAGTTGATCTTGATATAGAGACATTTGATAGTGTACTTATGTCAACATTTCTTTCTGACGTTATTTATTGATAGACCCTCTACCTTTGGTAGTAGAGACACTTATGCATCTGGCTCTAGTGGTGGACCTAGCTAGCAGTGGTACTGATTGACATGTATATTGAATTGTTTTATATTTGACTTGAAATGTATATATGACACGTTTATTGCAGATTTTGTTGAGATGTATGTTTGACATGTATATTCATATGTATATTGCTAATGTATATTATGTTTTTCATATAATGTTGTGGTTGTTGTTGTTTGATTTATAAAATGTATTATGAGTATGCTAATGATTAACATTGTAAATGATTTCTCTATTTTTAAGTTAAATTTGAGATGTATCACTCATTTAATTTTACAGTTGCCATATAATCTTTAACTTTACTTTTATGAAATCGTTTAATTTGGATTGTGATTGCAAAACGTTATAACCATTAATTCCATATAATGGTGAATTGTTTGTTGTCCAACAAGATACAATATGTTGATTAAACATGTTTAGAAACAAAAATACTTAAATATGATGAGTGAAATGATTGTGATTTGAATAATTATGTTTTTTCCCTATATTATAATAATAACATTATAACATAATTATTCACTAATAATAATGATGATGATGTAATAATGGTGTTTATTATTATTATTATTCAAAGATTACAAGACAAAGTTATTATATAATTGTTTACTAAAATCACAATTATTATATTTTATTAATATTTAATTTTTCAAAGATTTTATTAATTTATATTATCCCACTATTATAATATATAAAATTTATTCATAATAAATTTAAAATGCTAAATATAGAGAATAATAATACATTTTGTTCTATACACTTTCGATGAAATAGTTTCACAATTTTTTACTCTAATACTAACTTTATGAATCTTCCGTTAAAAAATAATTTCACCAAACATTTTAAAACTAGTATTTTAAGAATTAATAAAATTGTCAAAGGTTTCTATACTTTTAGATAAGTATGAATCATTAAAATTTTCCTCACTAAGCTCTAGAAAAAGACTCTTTTAGAATTTCCATGTCAATCCTATATTGACACTTATTTCAAGGAGAATGTAAAAATAATGATTAATATAAGTTTATATGATTATAAAACTAAAAGATGGAGAGGAATATGTGAAGGCCATGATAGTTGCACTAGTTAAGGTTGGGAATGCCATCAAAGTTATTAATGTCGACACCATAAGTGTGATTCCATAACTCGTAGATGTTGCACGAAGTTATTTTGTTGAAATTTTCCTTAGAAATTCCATCAAAGTAAGTATATATTTATTTGAATTTTGATTTTTTCAAACAATACAAATTTTGAGGTTTGATTTTTTAATATCTTCATTTTTTGTTAAATAAAATATAATTTAAAATAAATCTGTACTACTGTATGTCACCAACTTTGTGATATCTCAATTAATGCTTAGTAATTCAAAGCTTAACATAAACATATGTTAATACAATACAACATAAATTTGTTATAATAAACAATAAAAATATATCAAAACCACATCTTATGCTTGTACTATTTAATGTATTTCCAATATGATTGTTGTAAATGGTTGTTAACTTTTCATATCCAACATAATTATAAAATGAAGAAGAAAAAAAAGATAACTGGTCATTATAGATACCCATAATAAAATGTGACATCCACAATATAAATGTCGAAACAAAGCATTTACAGATCAGTCTTCATTGCCATCACCCTGATTATCTTCCTCGCTTGGAATTGTAACATTATTGTTCTCCAAAAGATGTTTAGATCTGGGATCACATCTCAGTACGAACCACCAATCCCTATCCAACACATATGGGCAAAAAAACACTTGGTTGCAATGTTTTGGGAATTTAAACATAAGGCTCCTTAGTTTCAACCCACATTTTTTTAGAGTTAATATATATTAGTCCACTGTCACAATCTTCCTTTACATTTCTCTTATCAAATGTATCCCACCACTTGCAACAAAAAGACACACATTGAAATAATGAGAAGTCCACTTGCATGATTCATTGTATCTTTCCAATGTAATCTAACTTCCCCTCTATTAGGTTTTGATCACGATGGCTAGCACAACTAGATTGGTTGAACTCAACCTCCACTCCACAATATTGTGTGATGTGTCTATCATCAACATACTCAGTGTGAAAATGATGTCCATATGTCCACATAGATGGGAACAAATGTACCTATGAAAATGCAAACAAAGGATAATGTCATATGTCTAATAACCCAAGCATTAATAAAAACATAATACATATTACAATTCAAATCTGCAATATTATAAATAGAATGTGGTACTTATAGAGGTTATTACATAGTTATTTCCCTCGATCCTTGTGTTTAGTGCATCCATATCTTCTCCACGTGGGTTACGACCGGACACTGCATATTTCACATGCATCTAGTCAACCACCCAACTATTGGGACATATTTTTGGCATATTTTATTTTAAATTATCAGGATAAGGCATGCTTCTACCATTCAACCATATGAATGACCTCCTGTCACTATCCCATTTCCTTCTTTTCTCTTCATACAACGTGACCCATGGTCACATTGCCTCTGCGTTGTAAAGAACGAATTTATTGATGGCATCAATTTCTAAATTCGTTGATGTATACAAAAATTCAAAACGAATAGCATGAGATCAAATATATATTATCAACTTAAAGAATGAATTTATTGATGGCATTAATTTATATATTCGTTGATGTATGCAAGAATTCAAAATGAATAGTATGGGATCAAATATATATTATCAACTTCAATGTAAACAATTTCTCTGTACTAAATTGACAAAATATAAGTGACTTACTCTTTATCAAGCACATTTTTCCGTTCGTTTGGACTAGCTCTGATCCAAGTGGATATGGGTGTCCACCCACCTATTCCAACTGGCTCAAAATAGTCTTCTGGCAATTTACTATTTTTAGCAGTTTTTCGGTTCCTAAACTTCTGGGGCCATTTTGAGGGCCTAAATGAAGGTTTTTCAGGATCGATCCCCTTAAAGAAATTTAAAGATCCTTATTGAGCCCCAAAAATTAATCTCCTCATCGATACCTTTTCAACGAGCTATCATGCGCCCCAAACGAAGATCGTATGCCAAAGTTACTCCCCCGGTAAGTTGATACACCAAACTACCCAAAAACGGGGTCCACAAAACTGTTGGCTTTTCATCTTCCGGTGTTAGGGTTTTGGATTTTCTTTATGTTAAAAATGCCTTTGGACCCTCACAGTATAACCATCTTCTTGCGAATGTGAGTATTCATCACATCTCTTCTCAGAGATAAGCTGCCACCATTTTAGCGAATCTTTCACTCTGTATTTCTACAGTTTTGTACATTTCACTCATTAATAGAAATTGTGTGTTATTGTATCTCTGTGTTTATGGTTGAATCTCGGATATATTTCTGTTATATTATTTGATATCTGAGATATCTCTGTACATTTCTTTATTATATCTCCGCTCTCATTTCTTGCCAAAAATAATTTGGATCAGTGGTAACAGAGCAGGCTGCTCTTGATCATTTTTTTAGTGCATGTCCCTGACGAGGTCCGAGTATAGCAAGTTGTTGACGATAAAAATCGCAACGAGGATTTCACCCGTAAATTATTTCTAAAGCCTATTATTTATAAGCTAATGATATATAATACTAGTAGGTGGGACCACTTGTAGATTGGAGGATCAAATAAAATTTCTTATTTGATATTTATGTTGTTGTTCGACACTGCCTATAGGGTTCTACATTATTGATGGTGAAATATCAATTTTATTTGCGACATAATGGTAGATGGATAATGCATGCTATGTGTGGGTTTCATTACTCTAAGCTCTAAATTTTATGTGATATCGGGTGGCGCATTTAGCAAGCAACGTATGTTAGTTTTGATGCATGGATTAATTGAATGGATTAAATGTTGGTTGGCTGGCATGTACTAAGTAATTGAATGAGTAGAGGATGGAAGCGACGTGCATTTATTGCATGTCACTCCATACCTCTCCCACTGGCCGTCACCCTAGCTTGGCTATTGTTCAATTATTTTTTGTTGTGGTTAAGCTCCGATATTCAGGCGAGGAAGGAATTGCTCGACCAACTCACATTTTTAAGGCCATTTGGTTACAGGTATGTTTTTTTTGCCATCCATGAACTCGCTCTGTTTATGAAATAAATATTGGCTCGGCGATGTATTGGTCTGTGTTTTTCTTGAGGCCTGCAACTATGTAAACTTGTAGTGTTTCTCTGGAATGGTTTTTTGGGTGTTATTCGTTGCAAATGGAAAATTGGATGGTTGAAGTCGCGATTTTATGGACTATTCTATGTGAAGGAAGTCGTGATGGCTCTCTGTTGTCTCTATGGGTTTTTGTTGAAGGGTTTCATTCGGTTTAGACTTGTTGGTCGTCTCCTCACAGTCTTGTAACCATACTCGGTCATATTTTGTGTTATTGGGTTGCTGTATAATTTTTGAACCACCTTTGGGTCACTACATATCGTTCTCCACCTGGTTGTGGTCTCGTTTTATGTTATTGGTATCTGCACAATTGGTTATGATGGATATTATTCCAAGGGGCTTGCTTTAGGTTTGGTTGCTATTACCTGGGCTCTCCATTTCTATCAACATCATTCGGATTTTTGGGGAAAAAACGAGGGTTATGCTCCTGTGTGCTTTGGTGTTGGTTACTGGCCAATAAGAAACCTCTGCTCTTCTGAATCGTGGTCTACCCTATTTGGTGTGAACTGTCACCCTATCTTTCAAGCTAATGGTTATGTGGCCTATGTGTCCACCGTGTTGTCTCGAAGGGTTCTCACTTGTTGTTGGTATAGTCGACTCCAGTCTCCCTGTGTTGGTTCCATCAAGCGAACCCTTGATTATTCAAAGCCCGATTTTGATAAATGGAACCAGTTACACTCTGTCCGGTATTTTGTGTCTATCATGAGTTGGTGGAATAACATTGACAGTGGTTTTTATTACTGGTATATAGTCGTTGCATTATTTATTATGATAGTTGAATCGGTAGCTCAACATGGTTAATTGGTTGATTTGAGAAATAGAAATGGGCACACAGTCACTGCCTCTTGTGTTGTAATAGTTGGATTGTTAACTCAACATTATTTTATGGTTTGATTAAGTCGCATAAATGCTTCTTGCATTATACGTTGGTCTGTGTGTCTCCTACAACATGGTATAAGTTGAAATGATGGTTGTTGTTACTATGTGTTTAAATTGCCCGATCGGGATTAATGCAATTTAAAGGATTGATAGTTGTGACTTGGTTGTCTTTTGTGTATGTTTTATGGATATCGTACATCGTATCATTTGATTGCACCATTATGGGCATAGGTTTTATAATAGTATGATTTCATTGCAATGTAATTGTTAAATTGATTAGAGGAATGGAATCAGGCATGATTTTAAAAGAATTTGTTTCTGCGTTTAACTTGAGGAAATAATTTATGGACAGTGGTTGATGGTTTTGATGCTAAACAGAGTTGAAACAAATGACTTTGTGTTCATTGGAATTTGTTTTAAATATTAAATGGAAGAAGTGAGAGGCAATTGAATTCTTATACAGGTTGTTTGGAAGGCATATTGTTTTTGAGTATGATGACATTGTGTTAATTAAAGGGGTTGAAGATTTAAATGTGGAAAGTGAACAAGTATTAATACACAGTAATTGTTTAATTGATCACAAAAATTGTTTGGTTAGTATTGGATCGTTTGCATTAAATACATAATTGTTTTATGGATCACTTTATTGATTTTATGAACACTATTTGCTCTTTTCCCTACCATTATTTCATTTTTCGCACCTTACAATCCCCTTGCCTTCCCATATTCATTATCCACTTCCTGTTCCTAAAGTTTAATTACAGTTAAGAGGAACTATGTATTATGACAGTTTAAGAGCGTAAGGATGGATTACAATGATATATTCTTTGGTTTACAGTTGATTGTTTGTTGTCTATGAGCAGTAATCATGATATTTTCCCCTTCATTTTAACATTTTTCGCTCAATACAACCCCTCGCATATCCCAAAACCTTTGTTCACCCCCTGCTCATTGAAAACTATTAAACAATTTGAATGGATTGGATTGCATGAGTCTAATATGTTGCTAAGCCAAATTTTATTTTATATTTTAAAAGAGTTGTCATGTATGGTTGTTAAAGAAACTATTTTCTAATCAATTATGCATACATGAATGATATTTTTTAGCAGAGGTAGCAATGGCAAAGGTAACTAGGGAAGAGGTTATTGGAATAGGGGCCCTAGAAGGCCAAGATTCTTTATACACTTTGATGTAGACTCGCAAGAGTTAGGCCAACTCTTTCAAGCTGGGTTTTTTAATTGGATTGGGCAAGGGGTGGTCCAACCTAGGCCTGAAAGGAATCCCTTCCAAGCCCGACAGGTCCTTGGTATCCCCGTGCCTCCTCATGTCTCATTGCAACCTAAAGTTCTTGAAAATGATAGATGGCAAGAGATTGTCCACCAGACAGTCTCCCAACATTGTGGTTGGCCTAATTTGTCTTTACCTACTCCCTCTCCTATCAATCAAATTGTCCAAGCTGCCTCTGTCCACTCACCAGTTTAGTCTTCCCATGCGAGCAAAAGGTTGAAAACCAAGGCCCACCATGCCCCTGACAAAGGAAAATCCATTGTTGCCCCTTCCTCACCCTCCAATGACTCCAATAAATCTGTGTCCTCCCGCATGAATATGAGGGATGATTGCTCTCATGTGATCAACAATATTAGGCCTAAAGGCTCCACAGAGCCTAAGGAAAATTCAGAGAGATCAAAAGGTGACAACAACAAGGGAAAGCTTGCCTCCCAGAGTGGAAAATATGGATTTTAAGTTTTTTTTTAATCTATTAATTGATGAGAAAAGTTGACTTCTCGGATTTTTGACATCACACTATTTTTGGATATATGAGTAATATATTTTGGAAATAATTTCAAATATCATGGAGATAAATTGCCAAATATGAATGTGATGATGGGAATCACAAGGAGGGATGTTTTGTTTAATTAACTAGTTGTGTTATGATTGTTAAAAGCTAAATGGAGTCACAAGGGGTCCCACCTACTAGTTATTGTAACATCCCCGACCACCTAGGCCGAGTCATTCTACTTCAGAGAACACTTCTAATTCTCTGCTCAACATACTGTAATATACCCATCACCCAACTGAGCCATGCCACATAAATTTTTTGAACTGCATGCAATTAAAACATATACACACAGAACTCTTGCAGAACTTTATATATATAAAGTAAACAGACAAATACATTATGTAAATGCATGGATTCATACTGAAATAACAATAAACATATATATGCAGCATATATAGGCAATACCCATAAATATAAACACAGTTATAACCACACATAGGATAAACCCATAAAAATAAACACGTAAATAATAATGCAACATGTAAATGTATCACACAATTGACACTTATCTTGGTAATAATATCACCAACTGCGTGAAAACCTTCCACGAACCTCACAGCCTTAGACCACACTGCTCATCACTCTCAGCAGTGGGTCACCCCCGAACTGGGACTAAACTCCACCTAGGTAAAGGGATTCTTAACCAGGATAATGGTTCATAGACAACAGGAGAGACTTTGTCATAGGTGCCAACTCAAACTAACAGCCTACAGTCCCTCATCCCCACATGCCTGTCCCACCCCAAGAAGTGTGCCCCTTCTCTACTCAACAGTCCTTCGACTACTCCACTTCCTTTTCAGGCTTCAGAAACATGCCGGACAGGAAGTCTCTGAGCCCTGTAGTTGTAGTTTATCACCTTCAGGAAATCAATTCCCAACAATTCTCTCACCCAGAGAGAAATTTCTCACGGGACTGACAACCCGCCTCTTCAATATCCCACGGGCCTGACAACCCGCTTCTTTAGTCTAGCTCCCAAGCTAACCAGCTACACAAACAAGTATGGTTATGGATACAAGTTCAGGTACAATGACATGAAGGTATGGAGGTCAACTGACTGAGTGAGTGAAAGATCTTGGAATGGATGCATGCATGCTCCAATGATCCCCCTGGAATGATGGGAAATGAACTAAGTCCAAAAAAATATGTATGCATGTCCCCAACTTGACAGTTGTCATGTTGGGAGCTACTTTGGCCCACTTGTCCCCATCTTTAGAACTTAGGATAAAATAATTATCCATACTTTATTATTTAAGAAATATTAATATAATATTCATTTATGGCTTAAGCTCCCTAACTTAGCCATTTTCCTTAAATTTTAGCCCCCATCCTTTCCCTAACTAGTAGAGTCTAGTCCCCCATACTCTTTTATCATGGTCAGTCTGCATGCAACGATGTATTTATATTAATGATGAGACATATACAAAAATAGATGCACTGGCCTTTAACATCTAGGCTCTCTAGCCTAATTCAAAACATAAGTATCCTAGATTATAATAACTGGATCACCAGCCTATAAAACGTATCATATACACCAAGGCTCCATGGCCTCAAAATCATGCACACTTAAGTTGTTGCGTGCGGTATCCTGGAATGTGCACACTTCATCATTTTACTGCGCAGTACATGCGTGCACTATACCATGGAAGGTGCATACAAAAATGATATCAAACAACTCACCATATTAAGTACATTTGTATTTACATTTACAATTGGGTTCGGCCTAGGGGTATCACAATCCCCTCCCCTTATTTATGCATTATCCTCAGTGCATTATGTAAACATATACAACAAAATTTCAAAAATTCTCGAAAAGATGCGGGTATTTTGCCTGCATTGCATCCTCATGCTCCCAAGTAGCGTCCTCAGGACCGTACCAAGTCCATTGGACCTTTACAAGCCTTATGGCGTGATTTCAAAGCTGTTTGATTTTCCGATCCAGAATGCGTATCGGATGCACTTGGAAAGCACCTTTCTTGCTCCACCTGAATCACATTCCAATAAATAACATGATTAGCTTCAGGTATATATTTCTTGAGCAATGATACATGGAATACATTATAGACAGACATTGATGCAGGCAATGAAATCATACAAGTTGTTGGACCAATCCTCTCTAGGATTTCAAACGGCCCACAATAGCGACCTGCCAACTTTGAAAAATTTCCCAACTTCAGGGAACTTCTGTTGGCTTTCACTTTCAAGAATACATGATCCCCAACTTAAAATTCCTTGTGATTTCTGTGCTCATCAGCATAGCTTTTCTGCCTATCTTGGGCAGCCTTTAAATTTTGTTTTATTTTCAACATTTGCTCCTCCATTTCCCTGAGTAAATCTATCCCAACCATTGCTCTATCTGCTGGGTTATCCCAGCTTACCGGTGTGTTGCACTTTCTTCCATAAAATGCCTCAAATGGGCTCATCTTTAGAGATGTTTGGTACCCATTGTTATAAACAAACTCTACCAAGTGTAGGTAGTCTTCCCATTTTGATGGTTTATCCATCACATACATCCTCAACATATCCTCAATAACTTGATTCACCCTCTCTATTTGTCCATCTAATTCTGGATGATAAGATGTGCTAAAATTCAAATTTGTTCCAAATCCATTAAACAATCCCTTCCAAATATTTGAGGTAAATTTTGGATCTCTGTCAAACACAATTTTCTTGGGTATGCCATGTAGTCTAGCAATTTCTCTCATATAAACATCAACATTGTTGGGTTCCTTGTGAGTGAGCTTAACTGGAATAAAATGGGCAACTTTAGTAAGCTTATCCACCACTACCACGATATAATCATGTTGCTTGTTTGTTCTGGGAAGTTTGGTGATGAAATCCATTGTTAAAACTTCCCATTTCCACTTAGGAATGGGTAATGGTTGTAGCAAACCAACTGGGTGTCTATGCTCAGACTTTACCTTTTGAATTTCCAAACATTTGGCACTAAAATCAACAACTTCTTTCTTCATGCTTGGCCAATAATATTGGCTTTTGACAGCTACAATAGTTTTATGATAACCTAGGTGCCCAACATAAGGTACATTATGCATTTCTCTCAATATCGGATTTTTCAATTCATGAGAATTTGGTACATAAATGTTTCCCCTGTACATAAGAATTTCATCATTATCTAGCTTGCATTCTTCAATTTTCTGCTGCAAATTACCTTGCTGTAATTTTGCCACTAATTCTTGTATTGCAAATCTAATTTTACAACCTCCAAAATTTTGTCTTTCAAATCTGATTGGTACATGCTAATGGCGGTAGCATGCAATTCATGCACTCTTATGTTGAGTGCATCAACCGTTTTGTTCTCTTTCCCCTTTATATGATTTATATCAAAGTCATATTCACCTAGAAATTTTAACCATCTGTTTTGCCTAGCATTTAAAGTTGGTTGATCAAATAAATATTTCAGACCATTATGGTCTGTCCTCAACTCAAACCTTTTCCCCATGAGGTAGTGTCTCCATTTATTCAAGGCATGCATTATGGCTTCGAACTCCAAATCATGAGTGGCATAGTGTCTTTTATGCTCCTTCAACTTCCTTGATTCATAACATATAACAAACCCATTTTGAGTGAGGACTCCACCAAGTCATTTTTTATATGCATATGTGCATAAAATGAAGTCTTCATTTGGGTCTACAATCCTTATTATTGGAGAAGTTGTTAATAATTGTTTCAAGTGTTGGAAACTCTTTTCACAATCCAATGTCCACTGAAACTTCACACCCTTCTTTTGTAAGGAAGTGATTGGGTGTGCAATCTTTGAGAATCCTTCAATAAATCTGCTATAGTAGCCTACAAGGCCCATGAATAATCTGACCTATGTCACATTCTTTGGCGCTGACCATTCTCTAATGGCTTCTATCTTCTCAGGATCCACTTCTATACCACCCTTTGAAATGATATGACCCAAATAATGAATTTGCTTCTGATAAAATGAGCACTTGCTCAATTTGGCATAACTGATGCTCCCTTAATACTTGCAATACCACCCTCAAGTGATGCTCATGCTCTTCTTCTAACTTGGAATATATAAGAATGTCATCCAAAAATAAAATGACAAACTTGTCTAAATATTCTTGGAAAACACCATTCATTAAGCACATGAAAACAACTGGTGCATTTGACAACCCAAATGGCACCACTGTGAACTCATAATGACCATACCTTGTCCTGAAAGAGGTCTTGTTGATATCTTCCTCTTTAATCCTTACCTGATGGTATCATGACCTGAGATCTATCTTGGAAAATATCTTTGCATCCTTCAATTGATCAAAAAGATCATCAATCCTTGGCAGAGGATACTTGTTCTTAATAGTCACTTTATTCAAATGTTTGAAATCAATGCACAATCTTAATGTCTCATCTTTCTTCTTCACGAATAAGACCGGGACACCCCAAGGTGACACACTTGGGCGTATATACCCTTTCTTCATAATTTCTTCAAGCTGCATTTGCAGCTCCTTCAGCTCTGGTGTACTCATTATGTAAGGAGTATTTGACACTGGAGCTGCTTCAGGCATTAAATTTATAGAGAAAGCAATATCTTTCTTTGGGGGTAGTCATGGTACCTCCTTGAACACATATTCAAAATCTTCCAGGACTGCATGATCTTCCAAATTTGGCACCTTATCTTTAGGTATCTCTTCCATATGAGCTGCAAATATTTGACACCCTTTTTTGTAACATTTCTTCAACTGCAATGCTGAAACTTCTCTGATGGTCCCTACCCTGGGAATTCCCTGCACTTTCCTTAGGCTCCCTTCCTCATCCAATCAATTAAATTCATTTTTATGACAGTCTAGGATAGCATGATGTTGGTCCAACCAATCCATCCTAATTAAACAATCATAGGAACCGAAAGACAAGATGTTCAAATATGCCCTGGTGTTTAGTCCATTCATGTCCATAAAACATGACTTAACCATCTCATTAACTTTTCTTTTGGCTCTGGTAACCAGCTGCACCAACCAAGATTTTCCATGCTTGCTTCTTGTCAAATGAAAACTTTCCACCATCTTAGGATCTATATAACTATGACTAGCTCGTGAATCAATTAAAATAACAATAGTTTGGTTGTTGATCATACCTTCCACTTCAATCATATGTGATTGATACTCTTCTTTCTTGTTGTCCAGGGCTTCATAGATCCTTGGTACATTTATTCCCATGTCCTCCACTATTTCAGCTTGTTATACATTGTGGAAAATCCTCACTTTTTCACCTCTGTGAGGATAATCTCTGAACATATGATCTCCTTTACAACCCCAACATTGAATAGGTGGTTGCCTTGGCTTTTGACCCACTGCCTCAATCATTATGGTTTCTCTAGAAGTTGGTTGTCCCTGAGTATTATTTCTGAAGAATGGTGGTTTAGTTTCCTTCTTCCTCTGATCTGTCTTGAATTTCTTTTTGTCTTCCCAAGATTTCTGGAAATTTGGCCTTGATTTTTGTTGATCATATAGGCATTTAGCTCGCTTTTGGTCTCCTCCAATGTCTTGGGATCATCATACTATATTTTGTCACTAATGAATGAGGGCAATCCACTCAAATACCTCTGAATCTTAACTGTCTCATCCTTGATGAAAGAAAATACTTCAGCAGTTCTAAAAACCTTCTTTCATATTCATTTATGGTCATACTCCCAAGATTGATTTCAAAGAACTCTTTTATTTTCTTGTCACATTATCTCTTAGTCAAGTATTTATTCTCAAAATACTTCTTGAATTCCCTCCAAGTAACACATTTCTCTTTAATGTATTGCACCTGCACCCAAGTTGATCCCACCACATGGATGCCTTTCCCTTGAGCTAATAGATGGCAATTCTATCTTTTGCATGAGAAGAATAATTATGCAAATGAAAATAATTTCTCATGCCCAACAATCATGTCTCTGCACCTTCATCCTTCTTGTGCTCACCATCAAATGTAGGAGGTTTGATTTTGTTCATTTATCCTCGTAGCTCGTCCACCCCATACCTCTTATGCTTCCTGACAGGGGATGGACTTGAGTTGTTGTGTGCTCTCTTATGGGAATGCCTCGAGGAGTGACGGTGATGTCTGCTAACACTTCTTGTTCTTCTTTTCTCATCAAGAGACATGTGACTTCCTGATTTGCTTGAGTCGTTCTCCTTATCCAATTTCTTTTCTATTTTGTTCAAGCTCTGCATTAGCTTCATATTGAAGTCTTCTTGCTGCTCCTTGGCTCTCATAAGCCTTTCATTATCAACTTTTTTTGTCTTTTGATATCCTTCTTCAAATTTTTAATGGTCTCTACCATATTCATGTTTTCATCCCTTTCTTCTCCATGTCCATTGGAATTTGTTCCTTCAATGCCCAAATGGACATCCATCCCTCTGATCTCATCTTCCTGGCTGTAAGTTCCATGTGAATCTTTCATTCCTCTGGAATCTGTGCTGAATCAGATATGATCTATTTGTTTTTAACTCTTTCCAATGCCTGCTCCCATGCTCAATTCCAAGTCTTGAGCAAAAAGTTATGGTTATTTGAAAATTGCCCATTAATTTTTCTTTTCACACTTCAACTTGGCGCAACTTTGCACTGTAATTATGCACTTTTGCACCTACTCCATTGGATTATTCGTAGGATCTCAATTGGGTTTCTCCATATACATATTATGGACACTCTGTCCAAGTTTCACCTTTTTGGGGGTTCTGATCTGCTAGTTATAGTCTGTTGAAGTTCTAGGCCAATTCATGTTTCTGGTCTGGAATGCTACAAGTACCTTCTTTTCCATCTTAAACATTTTTAACATGCCCAGAAATTTAATTCAGCTCTAGGATTGTATTCTATGGTTCAATATCTTTCCATTGATTTCTCCTGCACCTCAATATGATTCTGGAGCAAGAAGTTATGGCTCTTTGAAGTTAGTTAGGTCTTAAAATTTACCCTCCACTGTTTGTGCTGTAACTTTCTCATAAAAGTTTTGTTTGACGAACAGTTTACACCATTAGAAATCTCTCTCTGATCTCCTTTATTTGAGTTGTAGAGACAGAGTGTACCTTAATAAAATATGTTCTCGTGCTTTTTTAGTAGCTAAAAACGTTTTTAAGGGCCTCAAAAACACGTTGCAAAAAGATGGCGTTCAAACAGTATAAATTGTCGTGGAATTTTGTTGGTTTTCTGCTGTTGTTCACCCTCCAAACGAATTCGCACGCAAAACTTTCAATTTGTACACCCATATATAGCATGTGCAACAACACCACAAGGTAATCCCTACTCCGCACACCTATAACCATTGTGCATCACTTCTTTGTCGCGCCAATAACTGGCGCGCACTACTTTTGTGTCACGTGCAGTTTTGGTTCTAGTACTATTGCCTATTGCATGCCATTTTTGTATCGCGCATTGATACTCCGCCCACATTTCACTCTACGCACTGCACCATGCCAAAGTTTAGTACAACCCCACTGTGCACCAATACTCTGCGTGCACCATTAACTAAATTGTCGTGCGACAACATATACCCACATTGCATGTGCACCAACTAAACTCATCTGCGTTCGACCAATATTGTGCATACCACGCATGCCATTATTATGTGTGTGTGCACCTTAATATGTGTATGCACACCGCGCAATGATAAAGTTAGCGCGCGCACCCGCACACCAACATCTTTCCGCGCAGCGCCAATTTTTAGCGTGCGCACCCGCACACCAACATTTTTCCGCACGGCGCCAAAATTTAATGCTCGTACCCGCACACCAACATTTTTCCGCACGACGCCAAAATTTAGCGCGCACCAGCATCCCAATATTTTTCCGCGCGACACCAAATTTTAGTGCGCACGCCCATATGCTAATATTTTCCACACGGCACCCAATTTTAGTGCGCCCACCTGCGCACATTTATTTTTATGCGCATTAATTCCCCATGAATTCCACTGCAGAAATTGGGGATTTTTCCTCCATTCTTACCGTACACATTCTGCAACTATGAACTTTCTTCAATTTCACCCCAATAACACCAATTCAACCTTTGCAACAACAAATCGTTGCAGTTTGACATTTCTGGAACAAATTTTTCCCAAACTCAAGTCACGAATTGAGAATTTTAATTATTAATCTTGTTCCAACTGTCATGGCTTCACTGTAACTTCAAATTCGACCAATTCTAGGTCTGAATTTGCTAGAACATATATTAAATTAAGAATATCTCACCACATGGCCAAATTTCTCAATTTTCCCATGAATTTAACAACATAAATTGGGGTTTTTCCCCAATTCCACACAATTGTTGTTACTTTTTTCCATGGACGCTCTGCAACTCGAAATTTGGCCACTTCGAAATAAATCCTCCGTGAAATTTCGCTTCAATTCAATTTGCTTAGCCCATCCAGGCTTAGTGTTGAAAATTGAAGGTCTAATACCATATTGTAACATCCCCGACCACCCAGGCCGAGCCATGATACTCTAGAGAATGCTTCTAATTCTCTGCTCAACATTCTATAACATACCCAACACCCAACTGAGCCATGCCACATAAATTTTTCGAACTGCATGCAATTAAAACATATACACACAGAACTCTTGCGGAACTTTATATATAAAACGTAAACAAACAAATACGTTCTGTAAATGCATGGATTCATACTAAAATAACAGTAAACATATATATGCAGCATATACAGGCAATGCCCATAAATATAAACACCGTTACAACCACACATAGGATAAACCCATAAAAATAAACACGTAAATTCTGACACTTATCTTAGTAAGAATATCACCAACTGCATGCAAACCTTCCACGAACCTCCCAGCCTTAGACCACACTGCTCATCACTCTCAGCAATGGGTCACCCCCGAGCTGGGACTAAACTCCACCCGGGTAAAGGGATTCCTAACCAGGCTAATGGCTCATAGACAATAGGAAAGACTCCATCATAGGTGCCAACTCAAACTAACAGCCTACAATCCCTCATTCCCACATTCTTGTCCCACCCCAGGAAGTGTGCCCCTTCTCTACTCAACAATCCTTCGATTTCCCTAATTCCTTTTCGGGCTTCGGCAAAATACCGAACAAGAAGTCTATGAGCCCTGTAGCTATAGTTTAACACCTTCAGGAAATCAATTCCTAGCAATTCTCTCACCCAGAGAGAAATTGTTCATGGGCCTAACAACCCACCTCTTCAATATCCCATGGGCCTGACAACCCGCTTCTTCATTCAAGCTTCCAAGCTAACCAACTACACAAAAAGGTATGGCTATGGATACAAGTTCAGGTACAGTGACATGAAGGTATGGAGGTCAACTGATTGAGTGAGTGAAAGCTCTTGGAATGGATGCATGCATGCTCCAATGATCCCCTCAAAATGATGGGAAATGAACTAAGTCCAAAACAATATGTATGCATGTCCCCAACTTAACACTTGTCATGTTGGGAGCTACTTTTCCCCCCTTGTCCCCATCTTTAAAACTTAGGATAAAATAATTATCCATATTTTATTATTTAAGAAATATTAATATAATATTCATTTTTGGCTTAAGCTCCCTAGCTTATCCCTTTTCCTTAACTTTTAGCCCCCACCCTTTCCCTAACTAGTGGTGTCTAGTCCCCCATACTCTTTTATTGTGGTCAGTCTGCGTGCAATGATGTATTTATATTAATGATGAGACATATACAAAAATAGGTGCACTGGCCTTTAACATCTAGGCTCTCTCACCAAATTCAAAACATAAACATCCTAGCTTATAATAACTGGCTCACCAACCTATAAAACATAGCATATACACCAAGGTTCCCTGGCCTCAAAATCAGGCACACTTAAGTTGTTGTGCGTGGTATCTTGGAATGTGCACACTTCATCATTTTACTGCGCAGTACATGCGTGCACTATACCATGGAAGGTGCATACAAAAATGATATAAAATAGCTCACCATCTTAATTATATTTGTATTTACATTTACAATTGAGTTCGACCTAGGGGTATTACAATCCCCTCCCCTTATTTATGCACTGTCCTCGGTGCATTATGTACACATATACAACAAAATTTCAAAAATTCTCGAAATGATGCGAGTATTCTACCCGCATTGCATCCTCATGCTCCCAAGTAGTGTCCCCAGGACCGTACCAAGTTCATTGGACCTTTACAAGCCCTATGGCACGATTATGGAGCTGTTTGATTTTCCGGTCCAGAATGCGTATCGGATGCACTTGGAAAGTGCTTTTCTTGCTCCACCTGAATCACATTCCAATAAATAACATGATTAGCATCAGGTATATATTTCTTGAGAAATGATACATGGAATACATTATGGATAGACATAGATGCAGGCAATGCAATCATACAAGCTACTAGACCAATCCTCTCTAGGATTTCAAACAACCCACAATAGCAACCTGCCAACTTTGAAAAATTTCCCAACTTCAGGGAACTTCTGTTGGCTTTCACTTTCAAGAATACATGATCCCCAACTTTAAATTCCCTATGAGTTATGCCCTTATCAGCATAGTTTTTCTGCCTGTCTTGGGCAGCCTTAAATTTTGTTTTGTTTTCAACATTTGCTCTTCCATTTCCCTGAGTAAATCTAGCCCAACCACTGCTCTATCTGTTGGGTTATCCCAACTTACTGGTGTGTTTCATTTTCTTCCATAAAGTGCCTCAAATGGGCTCATCTTTAGAGATGTTTGGTACCCATCGTTATAAACAAAATCTAACAAGTGTAGGTAGTCTTCTCATTTTGATGGTTTATCCATCACATACATCCTCAACATATCCTCAATCGCTTGATTCACCCTCTCTATTTGTCCATCTGATTTTGGATGATAAGTTGTGCTAAAATTCAAATTTATTCCAAATCCATTAAATAATCCCTTCCAAATATTTGAGGTAAATTTTGGATCTCTGTGAGACACAATTTTCTTGGTTATGCCATGTAATCTAGCAATTTATCTCATATAAACATCAACAATGTTGGTTGCCTTGTGAGTGAGCTTAACTGGAATAAAATGGGCAGCTTTAGTAAGCTTATCCACCACTACCACGATATAATCATGTTGCTTGTTTGTTCTGGGCAGTTTGGTGATGAAATCCATTGTTACAACTTCCCATTTCCACTCAGGAATGGGTAATGGTTGTAGAAAACCAGCTGGGTGTCTATGCTCAGAATTTACCTTTTGACATTCCAAACATTTGGCACTAAAATCAACAACTTCTTTCTTCATGCCTGGCCAATAATATTGGCTTTTGACAGTTGCAATAGTTTTCTGATAACCTGGGTGCCCGGCATAAGGTACATTATGCATTTTTCTCAATATCAGATTTTTCAATTCATGAGAATTTGGTACATAAATTTTTCCCCTGTACATGAGAATTTCATCATTATTTAGCTTGCATTCTTCAATTTTTTGTTGCAAATTACCTTGATGTAATTTTGCCACTAATTCATTGTATTGCAAATCTAATTTTGCAGCCTCCAAAATTTTGTCTTTCAAATCTAATTGGTACATGCTAATGGTTGTAGCATGCAATTCATGCACTCTTCTGTTGAGTGCATCAACCACTTTGTTCTCTTTCCCCTTTATATGCTTTATATCGAAGTCATATTCACTTAGAAATTGTAACCATCTGCTATGCCTAGCATTTAGAGTTGGTTGATCAAATAAATATTTCAGACCATTATGGTCTGTCCTCAACTCAAACCTTTTCCCCATGAGGTAGTGTCTCCATTTCCTCAAGGCATGCATTATGGATGCCAACTCCAAATCATGAGTGGCATAGTGTCTTTCATGCTCCTTCAACTTCCTTGATTCATAACATATAACAAACCCATTTTGAGTGAGGACTCCACCAAGTCCTTCTTTACATGCATCTATGCATACAATGAAGTCTTCATTTGGGTCTGCAATCCTTAGTATTAGAGCACTTGTTAATAATTGTTTCAAGTGTTGGAAATTCTTTTCACAATCCAATGTCCATTGAAACTTCACACCCTTCTTTTGTAAGTAAGTGATTGGGTGTGCAATCTTTGAGAATCCTTCAATAAATTTGCTATAGTAGCCTGCAAGGCCCATGAATGATCTGACCTATGTCACATTCTTTGGCGCTAACCATTCTCTAATGGCTTCTATCTTCCTAGGATCCACTTCTATCCCATCCTCTGAAATGATATGACCCAAATAATGAATTTGCTTCTGATAAAATGAGCACTTGCTCAATTTGGCATACAATTGATGCTCCCTTAATACTTGCAATACCATCCTCAAGTGATGCTCATGCTCTTATTCTGACTTGGAATATATAAGAATGTCATCCAAAAATAAAATGACAAACTTGTCTAAATATTCTCTAAAAACACCATTCATTAAGCACATGAAAACAACTGGTGCATTTGACAACCCAAATGGCACCACTGTGAACTCATAATGACCATACCTTGTCTTGAAGGAGGTCTTGTTGATATCTTCCTCTCTAATCCTTACCTGATGGTATCATGACCTCATCTCTATCTTGGAAAATATCTTTGAGTCCTTCAATTGATCAAAAAGATCATCAATCATTGGCAGAGGATACTTGTTGTTAATAGTCACTTTATTCAACTATCTTAAATCAATGCACAATCTTAATGTCTCATCTTTCTTCGTCACGAACAAGACCGAGGCACCCCAAGGTGACACACTTGGGCATATATACCCCTTCTTCATAAGTTCTTCAAGCTGCGTTTGCAACTCCTTCAACTCTGGTGTAGTCATTCTATAAGGAGTCTTTGACACTGGAGCTGCTCCAGGCATTAAATTAATAGAGAAATCAATATCTCTCTTTGGGGGTAGTCATGGTACCTCCTTGAACACATCTTCAAAATCTTCCAAGACCGCATGATCTTCCAAATTTGGCACCTTATCTTTAGGTATCTCTTCCATATGAGCTGCAGCAAATATTTGACACCCTTTTCTGTAACATTTCTTTAGCTGCAATGCTGAAATTTCTCTGATGGTCACTGCCCTGGGAATTCCCTGCACTTTCCTTAGGCTCCCCTCCTCATCCAAGCAAGTAAATTCCTTGTTATGATAGTCTAGGATCTCATGATGTTGGTCCAACCAATCCATCCTAATTAAATAGTCATGGGAACCTAAAGGCAAGATGTTCAAATCTGCCCTGGTGTTTAGTCCATTCATGTCCATAAGACATGTCTTAAACATCTCATTAACTTTTCTTTTGCCTCTGGTAGCCAGCTGCACCAACCAAGATTTTTCATGCTTGCTTCTTGTCAAATGCAAACTTTCCACCATCTTAGGATCCATATAACTATGACTAGCTCCCAAATCAATTAAAATAGCGATGGTTTGGTTGTTCACCATACCTTCCACTTCAATCATATGTGATTGATACTCTACTTGCTTGTTGCCCAGAGCTACATAGATCCTTGGTACATTTCTTCCCATGTCCTCCACTATTTCAGCTTGTTGTACATTGTGGACAATCCTCACTTTTTCACCTCTATGAAGACAATATCTGAACATGTGATCTTTTTTACAACCCCAACATTGAATAGGTGGTTGCCTTGGCCTTTGACCCACTGCCTAAATCATTATGGGTTCTCTAGAAGTTGGTTGTCCCTGAGTATTATTTCTAAAGAATGGTGGTTTAGTTCCATTCTTCCTCTAATCCATCTTGAATTTATTTTTGTATTCCCAAACTTTTTGGAAAGTTGGCCTTGATTTTTGTTGATCATATAGGCATTTAGCTCACCTTATGGTCTCCTCCAATGTCTTGGGATAATCATACTATATTTTGTCACTGATGAATGATGGCAATCCACTCAAATACCTCTGAATCTTAACTATCTGATCCTTGATGAAAGAAACATACTTCAACATTTCTAAAAACCTTATTTCATATTCATTTATGGTCATACTCCCAAGCTTGAGTTCAAAGAACTCTTTCATTTTCTTGTCATAGTATCTCTTAGTCAAGTATTTCTTCTCAAAATACTTCTTGAATTCCCTCCAAGTAACACTTTTCTCTTTAATGTGTTGCACCTGCACCCAAGTTGATCCCACCACATGGATGCCTTTCCATGGTAATGTGTTATGGTACTATTACCTGTTGCGCGCCATTTTTGTATTGCGTGCTGATATTCTGTGCACATTTCACTCTACACACTGCACCATGCCAAAGTTTAGTACACCCCCACTGCGCACCAATATTTTGCGTGCATCATTAACTAAAATGTCGTGCGACAACATATACCCACATTGCACACACACCAACCAAACTCATCTGCATTCGAGCAATACTATGCATACCATGCACGCCATTATTATGTGTGTGCACACCACACGCACCTTAATATGCGTATTCACACTGCGCAATGCTAAATTTAGCGCATGCACCCGCACACCAACATTTTTCCGTGTGGCGCCTATTTTTAGCACACACTCACACACCAACATTTTTCCGCACGGCGCCAAAATTTAGTGCGAGCTCCCGCACACCAACATTTTTCCGCACAACGCCAAAATTTAGTGCACACCAGCACGCCAATATTTTTCCGCGCGACACCAAATTTTAGTGCGTGCGCCCACACACCAATATTTTTCCACGCGACGCCCAATTTTTGTCTGCCCACCTGTGCACATTCATTTTTATGCGCATCAATTCCCCATGAATTCCGCTACAAAAATTGGGGCTTTTTGCTCCATTCTTACCATAGACATTTTGCAACTATGAAATTTGTTCAATTTCACCCTGGTAACACCAATTCAACCTTTGCAACAACAAATCGTTGTGGTTTGACATTTTTGGAACATTTTTTTCCCAAATTCAAGTCACGAATTGAGAATTTTAATTACTAATCTTGTTCCAACTGTCATGGATTCATTGTAACTTCAAATTCAACCAATTCTAAGTCTGAATTTGCTAGAACATATATTAAATCAAGAATATCTCACCACATGGCCAAATTTCTCAATTTTCCCATGAATTTCATAACAGAAATTGGGGTTTTTCCCCAATTCCGCATAATTGTTGTTACTTTTTTCCATGGACGCCCTGCAACTCAAAAATTGGCCACTTCGAAATAAATCCTCCATGAAATTTCGCTTCAACTCAATTTGCTTGACCCGTCGAGGCTTAGTGTTGAAAATTGAAGCTCTGATAACATATTGTAACATCCCCAACCACCTAGGCTGAGCCATGCTACTCCAGAGAATGCTTCTAATTCTCTGCTCAACATATTGTAACATACCCAGCACCCAACTAAGCCATGCCACATAATTTTTTCAAACTGCATGCAATTAAAACATATACACACAGAACTCTTGCGGAACTTTATATATAAAACATAAATAGAAAAATATGTTCTGTAAATGCATGGATTCATACTGAAATAAAAGTAAACATATATATGCAGCATATACAATCAATACCCATAAATATAAACACAATTATAACCACACATAGGATAAACCCATAAAAATAAACACGTAAATAATAATGCAACATGTAAATTTATCACACAATTGACACTTTTCTTGGTAAGAATATCACCATCTACGTGCAGACCTTCCACGAACCTCCCAGCCTTAGACCACACTGCTCATCACTCGCAATAGTGGGTCACCCCCAAGTTGGGGCTAAACTCCACCCGGGTAAAGGGATTCCTAACCAAGCTAATGGTTCATAGACAACATGAAAGACTACCTTACAGGGGCCAACTCAAACTAACAACCTACAGTGCCTCATTCCCCACATGCATGTCACACCCCAAGAATCGTGCCCCTTCTCTTCTCAACGGTTTTTTGGGGCCCCACTTCCTTTCCGGGCTTTAGCAACAGGCCGGACAGGAAGTCTCTGAGCCATGTAATTGTAGTTTAGCACCTTCAGGAAATCAATTCCCAACAATTCTCTCACCCAGAGAGAAATTTCTCACAGGGCTGACAACCCGCCTCTTCAATATCCCACGGGCCTGACAACCCGCTTCTTCAGTCCAGCTCCCAAGATAACCAACTACACAAACAAGTATGGCTATGGATACAAGTTCAGGTACAATGACATGAAGGTATGGAGGTCAACTGACTGAGTGAATGAAAGCTCTTAGAATGACTGCATGCATGCTCCAATGATCCCCCCGGAATGATGGGAAATGAACTAAGTCCAAAACAATATGTATGCATGTCCCCAACTTGACACTTGTCATGTTGGGAGCCACTTTGGCCCACTTGTCCCCATCTTTATAACTTAGGATAAAACAATTATCCATACTTTATGATTTAAGAAATATTAATATAATATTCATTTTTGGCTTAAGCTACCTAGCTTAGCCCTTTTCCTTAACTTTTACCCCCCCCCCCCCTTTAGCCACCTAGCTTAGCCCTCCTTTCCTTGAACTTTACCCCTTTCCTAACTAGTGGAGTCTAGTCCCCCATACTCTTTTATCGTGGTTGGTCTGTGCGCAACGATATATTTATATTAATGATTAGACATATAGAAAAATAGGCGCACTTGCCTTTAACATCTAGGCTCTCTGGCCTAATTCAAAACATAAGCATCCTAGCTTACAATACCTGGCTCACTAGCCTATAAAACACAACATATACACCAAGGCTCCCTGGCCTCAAAATCGCACGCACTTAAGTTGTTGCGCACGGTAACCTGGAATGTGCACACTTCATCATTTTACTATGCAGTACATGTGCGCACTATACCATGGAAGGTGCATACAAAAATGATATCAAACAACTCACCAACTTAAGTACATTTTTATTTACATTTACAATTGGGTTTGGCCTAGGGGTATTACAGTTATTATTTATTTAAAAACCCTTATTATGATTTATTACTTTTCCCCCTTAACTAAAAAGTTGGTTGAGTTTTTAGTTAACTTATCTAATGAAGTAGTTCAACTACTTCAACCAATTCTAATTTTCTTAGAAGCAAAAGGAAAGGGAGGAACAAGGGGAGAATAGAAGGGAAAGCATACTAAGGTTTTCTCTTTGAGTTTTTGTTGAGATAATTCAGTTTTCATTCATTCCTTAATTCATCAGAAGCCTAATTTTGTTTTATGATAGCAGGGTCCTATTGTAGACATTAAGATTCAGGGTTGAATTACATCATTCAGACACTTGTTTTTCAGAGGTGTTGATCTATCTTTGATAGTCTGTGTAGACTTGTATGTTTGTGAATTAGTTTTCATGATTGATAAAGGCTATTTTGTAGAGTCGAGTGGACAACAATCTGTGGCAAGTTGATCTAGCTTTTAAAGTTCAGTTTTTTTATTTTCTGTCGGAAATCCTTTTGTATGTTTCATCGGGGATGTCTAATTTTGATTTTGGTCCAAAACTTCCACAAGAAATTTTGTAAAGAGAACGATTCTTTGATTAATTGGAATGAAATAAAGGATTGATTTATGTCTCATCTGTTTTGATTATTGACTTAGTGTCTTTACTTCTGTCTCTATATTTATTTCAGCATCTGATATGTTTAGAAAATTACATAAATAATGTTTTTTTTCAGCAAGCTTTTATTTATAAAAAATAGCCTAAGCACTTGTAAACAATACTCGTGAATTAGGATATCACTTTTGATGGCTATAAACAAAGGGTGATATTCTCGTCTATCTTGCTTTATCCAAGCAGGATCTAAAAATGTTTGAGTAAGATCATTTCATATATTTTCCTCAACACAAGTTGGGTCTCGATCTTCTCTCTCTTGAGGACAATCACTCTCGCACACCCAAGAAACCTTCCATGGTGGAAGAAAAGAAAAAAAATGATAGAGCATACGATTATGTTAATCCATTGCTTGAATAAGCTCTCACGTGACAGAAGGACGAAATGATGGAGAATTCTTCCCACATCCTTCAACATCTGTCGATAACAACCGACACATCTTCATCAAGCGACCACTTTGGAGGCACCTCTCCTTTCAAGGTACAAGTTAATTTTGATATTCTCTTATTTGAAGGACAGATAGATGCAGATGCCCTAGAAAATGGTTAAATTTCCTAGAAGATTATTTCTCTATTCACAATTTTTCCGACAGGGAAAAGATCACATTTGCACTCCTTAAAGCTCTCCCCCATGTCAAACATTGGTGGGAAACTTACTAGGAGAAAATTTCCACAGAGGAGTCTGGAATATATGGGGTCGAGCCCACTTGGGGATTTTTTGTGGATGCGGTCAAGGAACAATATTACCCTGTTGGAAACTATGAGGACCAGTACATGAGATGGACCATGCTACGTCAAGAGAGGGTTAAAGTAGTGTCAGAGTTCACCAATACCTTCTATACCTTGCACACCAATATAGGTTTCAAACACTCCAAGGGACATTTGATTATAAAATACCGTGGGGCTCTACACAGATACATCCAAACTGAAATGGATTTTCTGGACATCTCATCCCTGGGTGTTGCTTATCGATATGTTGTTAAAATTGAGTAGAAATTTAAGCACCAGAACAAGTGGGAGTTTGGGTCTTCAAATCTGCAACAACCAAAGTATGGCAAAGACAACCTTGATAACCAACCTTCAAAAAACCAGTCCAAGCCACATGAAAAGAATGATCATGGGAAGATGAAGAAAGACATTGGAAAGTGGTGTGATTTCCACAAAAGCCCCTGCACAACACTAATGAATGTCACTCAAAAAAATCATCGGTGGTCGAGATCAAAGACAAGGAGACGAACCCTGATTCGGAAAATACTAGCAGAAGACAGATCATCGACGTAGACCCCATTGCTACTGTCGTGACCACAAGAATTCAATCAGAAGAACCAACAAATCCTGAGGAGCGAGAGCGCCTTTTTCATTCATAGATGTGGGTGAAGGGAACCTTGTTTCATTTTATTGTTGATAGTGGAAGCCAAAATAACCTCATGTCGATAGAAGTCGTCAAATAGTTGGGATTGTCGACAACACCACACCCGCAACCATACAACATCAGGTGGATTTTCCAGGGACGCAAAATCTGTGTCAGCCAGCCGTGTCGATTATCATACGACATCCAACCCTTCAAAGATGAGGTATTATGTGATGTTTCTCCGATGGATTTCTATGATGTTCTCTTGGGCCAACCATATATGTGGAAGCACCATGCTATCTATGAGTCTCAACCTTGTAGTGTCATTGTTACTCTGGGGGGTCATCTCTACAGGATGTCAGAGGTAGTTCCAACTACTTTCCACCCTAAACAAGGCCACAAGGTAGTATCTCATACTACAAAATTTAGCTTCTTCACAATCTGTTCAAAGGGTGAACAAAAGGACACTACAACCACTACGACCTCGGTCCAAGCACCCTTTATCTTGTAGAAGCAGGTCAAAAATATTGAATCAAAGCACAAGGATTCTTTCTGCACACAATCATCTCATCTAGCAAGACTGGTTCAAAAGGTCCAACCCTTCCAGCTACAGGTTCGTAACATCCTTCAACAAGCTAAGCAACGCAACTTCTCCAGCAAGGCAAGCAACTCATCAAGATGCAGATTCAACAAACGCTTTTCCCTCTCCCCCGGGCACTCGACATAATGGAGACCATTTCTACCTAAGGAGGGAGGATTGATCCAGGTGGATATCTATTTCCACCCACCTATTCCAACTGGGTCAAAACAATCTTCTAGGAATTTACTATTTTTAGCAATTTTTCGGTTCCTAAACTTCTGGGGCCATTTTGAGGGCCTAAACGAAGGTTTTTTAGAATCGAGCACCCCATTTCTTTTTTACGACTTGGATTGAGCCCCAAAAATTAATCTCCTTGTTGATACCTTTCCAACGAGCTATCGTGCGCCCCAAACGAAGATTGTATGCCAAAGTTACGCCCCCGGGAAGTTGATACACCAAACTACCAAAAACGAGGTCCACAAAACTCTTGGCTTTTCATCTTCCAGGGTTAGGGTTTTGGATTTTATTTATGTTAAAAATGTCTTTGGAGCCTCATTGTAATAATCATCTTCTTGCAAATGTGAGTAGTCATCACATCTCTTCTCAAGGATAAGTTGCCACCATTCTAGCGAGTCTTTCACTCTATATTTCTATAGTTTTGTACATTTTGCTCATTAATAGAAATTGTGTATTGTTGTATCTCTGTGTTTATGTTTGCATCTCTGATATACTTCCGTTATATTATTGAATATCTTAGATATCTCTGTACATTTCTTTATTTTATCTCCGCTCTCATTTCGTGCCAGAAATAATTCGGATCAAGCTCCCCTTCCCTTTTATCCTCATCTTGATGGTCATCCCAAATGACTTCTCTTGTTGTGTTGTCAACTTGCTTGATGTACTCACTGACATAATAGAACGACTTGTATACTATGTACCCCTCTGCCATAGAGCCCTATGGTTTTTCCCTTTGTCGAACAAACCCTTTCAATATTTTCATGGGCCTCTCTAAGAAGAACATCCAACGACACAAGAGCACCCCAACTAATTCAATATCATTGGGTAGGTGAATTAGAAGATGGAATTGCAAGTCCATAAAACTCGTGGATAGTTCCTTGTCAAACATACAAACAATCTCAACTGTCTCTTGACGTCACTGTGGAATGATAGCCATATGAATCTCCTTTGATGTGATCCAACGTACAAATGCAGATAATTTATATATGGGGCGTCACAATGTTTGGGGGAAATCATGGTTCAGACAATCACACACGAGCAAAGGATAATGACACTACAAAATAGACACACACATCATTCATTTCCATAAAACTATGAGTGCATAGCATATTTTTACCGATAATATAGAAGAAGAGTCATGCATTCAACATACATACCCTTAGAAGGTTCAGATGGTCATGTGATTTCAACCCTAACAAATTCCCTTCTACAGTGAAGTAACGTCATAGAGTCGACCCATATAAAGAAGGTTCCTTCACACCCAATATAACATCCTTCGCCACAGAAAGATCATCTTTCTTCAAAATCCATGGGACATCACGTTCTTTAAAATACCAAGAGGGACCAACCTCTCCTCTAGTTTCTTTTCTTGGCTAACATCTCTTTTTAGTATTTAATAAGATCTCTCCTAACAACCAATGTGTCTCTTTTATTTGATCGTATGTGCCTCGATAAAGAAGATGAAACATTTTTTAATATATACATGGGATCTAGTAAGTGGCCAAGCTTAAGATGCTCACAATATGGAATCTCATAAAATATAGATTTCTTTTTCATCCCAATGGGCATTTTCTACACATCAGTGTCAAAAAATTTAGGATCATTGAACATAGGTTCCCCATTTGAATCAAACAATTCTACCATTTTCTTCTCTTTCTCTATGTCATATGCCCTAATCCAATCTACCTGTGTATTATTTCAAGTCTATGTGTTCTCTCTAGTTTACCATTGAAAGCATATGCAACTCTTCTATAAGGGTGGTCTTCTCAGAGGAATAACCTCGAACAATTGTACATTGGCTTTTGTAGGTGGTTGGACCGCCTAGCATTTATAGAAGGTCCACAACATTTACATCCATGATACCCTTTTGCTACAATACCTGTGATGTTATCATATACAAAGAATGTCAATGTTAAAAATATAGTTGCATCAAATGAAGTATGCCAAACAACATTACAGATATAAACAAATCAATCAACATGTTTACTAGATCAAACTGCTAGTCTTGAATAATCACGTGTGGTGTACGCATATATGCCATACAACATAAAATACCTCTCCATTGGGATGAGCCTTAATACATCATATACATGTATCCCTTCCCATAATTGCTTCAATTCATCGATCGATGGTTGGAGGTAGAAATCCATTCTCTTCACTTGTCTTCTACCCGGGACTATAAGAGCCAACATAAGATGTTCATCCTTTACGGAAAAACATGGGGGATATTGTTATTTATCACTACCACTATAAAAACAAAATAGTTTTTGTTTTGGAGGGAATACAGGTTAACTCCATCCATAGCTATGCTTAATCGTAGGCTCCATACTTCATCCTTGAATTTATCAGGCCATGTATCCTCTATATGCTTCATGGCTATTGAATCTGTTGGGATTTGCATAACTCTTGACTCACTTCTATGAGAGGCATGCCACCCCTGCAACATTGATCTGAAAAGATCTTTTAAAGACTATGGTTAAGTTTTAAAAGCATGAGTTCATTAACCATTTAGGAATTGAAGAAAGAGGAAAATTAATGATGTACCATGGCAGCCATAATAAGATATATAGATCTGGAAATAAGCACAAAGAATCAACAAACCATAACAACAAAAGTTGTTAACGGAGTTCAGCAATATCGCCTACGTATCTGGGCCTTTGTTTGAGTGGGTGAGGCTTTCTTATTTCTCTTCAAAGCTTCAAAAGTACATCAGAAAAATTCAAAATGGATTAAAACATGGTCTATCTATGTTATGCTAGACGTTAAGAACTCTACACAACTAACGGCACTGAAAACGAATGAACGAAGCTCCCGGAAATGGCCTGCAAAGTTACTCTCCTCAATAGCTTCCCTGCATAAAAATGGTTTTGACTGTCAGATTCCTCAGCATTTCTCTTTCTCTAAAACTCCTTAATGCTACGAAGATCCTATGGTTTATATAGGCTTGAATTTGGCAACAACCTCCCAACTTCTCCCCTAGATCTGGCCTCAAAAAGGGCTCTAGATCCTCCAAAAATGGACCCAATCTCCCAAAATAGGCTTAAAAATCAATAAAAATTATATTATAAAGTTTAAAACCCAAAATTTGGAATTTCGGCCCCTGGTCCTATGGCGCAATTCCATGTGGCCGAGGGTTGGTGCGCTCCTGGTCCTTAGCCCCCTAGACTTGGCCCTTGGTCGTTTGAATGGCCATATGGCCCTGCTCTATACCTCCACGCGCCCCTCCATTCGGCTGGCTCCTGGCCTCTAGCCCCTAGTTAGACAAGGTTGGCCCCCGCCGACAGGGGCATATCCCCAAAAACGTGCCACCGTCAACACTTATAGAAAATTCATGGATTACCAACCAAGTCACACTGATAGCACGGTTGGTCCGTCGGAGGTTGCTAAGTCGTTGCATATCCCATGAGGTTCGGGGTTCGAATCCCCCCGATCCATAACAAAATTTTACCCATCCAAACTTGAGAAAATACGGGGTGGCATGTGGCACTTTGTGATTGGGTCACATGTCACCCTAGGATTGGCCCATACTATTGACGCAACAACCCAGTCAGTTGCCCAGTCACCTACCACTTCATCCATCGTACAACCCTGTCACTTGCCACATGTCAATCTGTATTGCCACATCATTCGTCGTATAGTCCAGTCACCTACCACGTGTCATTGCCATGTCAGCCTGTAGTACACCCATATGTCGTCTGTACGGCCATGTGTCCATCTGTCATTAGGGCACATCACTGTACGGATTGCCATGTGTCATCCATACCTATACATGTCAAATCTGTACAGTGCCAACTTAGCCAGAAAGTGACGAATCTAAGTGACACGTGTCACCTCCTGGTGTTGCCACATCAACATGATGACATCATCCTTGCACATGTTGATGTCACATGTCATACCTGTTGATGTCAGCGTTAACTTTGACCAGTTGACTTTTTTTCCTGTTTGGGATTTCGATTAGAACCGATAACTTTCGCATATGGTGTATGTTTGAGGAAAATATTATATTGTTGGAATTAGCACGATGAGACGAAAGCAATGGCTATGTTTTTGTCTGATTCCTAGAACTTTGATTTTTAGGCCTTCCTAGACCCATTTTGGATCATTCCTCCCCACTAAGACCTTTTGGTCCTCCAAAAGGATACTAACCAATCATCAAGTGTGGGATAGGCCACCCCACTTGTTCTTTGTCTTTAAACTTTGTCCTGTGCACCTGTCTCATCAAGATCAATTGTAAAACAATGATGACAACTGACAACATATTGTTAGCCACTTGTACTATGTCACATCTTATTGAAGCCACTACCATCCATGTTGACAACATTCGCAATGAAAACATCATAAATATGACTGCAAACGAGCTAATATGTTTGTAGTACTTGCATGACATTAGCTTATCTTAAAGCAAAGTATGATTGAACTTTCGTTCTACAATCATCTCATGTTCATGCTTAAGATCAATTGCTTGATTTGGCACAATTATAGGTGTGTTGCTTGCATGAGTTCTCTTCATTAATTATTTCATTGTTTGAAGAGATTGATTTGCTTTTAAGTGATGAGCATGTACAACATATTCATTTCCTTCTTTGATTAAGTGATATTGATTAGGTTCCTTGTAGAAGATTGCTTTGTGATCATACAAATAAGGACTGCCTAAGACCATTCCACATTCATTGAGTGGCACCGCATCACACGTTACCTCATCCACAAACTTAGATGAAATTGCAAACTTTAAAGTACATTGCTTTGTTATGTGCAATTTATGATTGTTGCTTATCCATTTAAGTGAGTAAGGTTTATGATGCATCTGCGTGTTCAATCCCAATTGTTTAACCACTTCCTCTGAAATCAAGTTAGATTGAGATCCACTATCTATCAATGTGATGACCTTAGTATTCTTCATTATGACCCTAATATGAAACAATTTACTTCTAGAATCATATCCATCACCAAGTTTACATGTCAAAGCAATCACTATGATTTTAGATTCATCACCCGAATATGATCCCAAGTATGTTGTTCCTATTGTTGTTGTAGCTATTTGCCTCCCTTTCCTTTCTTTGAACCACTTCGATCTCTTCTCAGGATGCAATTGCCAACAATGGTGATCATCATGCCCTTATTTCTTGCAATGCTTGCAAGAGAGCTTATCTTCATTTCTTACCACTGAATTTGCTTTCTTGTCATTCCACTTCCTTTTGTCCTCTTTTCTTGAAGACGATTCCCCTAATACACCAACTCATGTTTTCCCTGCCTCAATGTATGTTGCTTGAATATAAACCTCATTAAGATTAGTAGGTCCAAACATAAATACAGTGTTATGAATGTGTGCAAGTAAACCTCCTATATACTTCATAAGAGTTTCTTGGGTATGTAATGGAATGTCTAACATTAATGCCATCTTACGAAATTCATATGTGTATTCTTGCATTGTTTGTCCTTTTCTTAGTTTAAGACCTTGTCATTCAATTAAATCCTTCTCTTTATAACCCAAAGGATACAATTGTTTTCTAATTGCAGAAACAAAACCTTGCCATGATGGAAATACATTACCCACTTGTTGCGTGCCATTTTGCAACTTGCTTTGCCACCAGATGAGTGTTGTGTCTGCAAGTCGAAGCGATGTCAATTTTATTTGAGTTGCCTCATCCTTGATTTGTTGCACACTGCAATAAACTTGCATATGTATAACCTAGTTATCAAGCCTCTCTGCATTGACTTCACCATCATACATGGGTAATTCAAACTTCACGTCAAGCTTAAGTAAAGGCATATCATGTTTATGTTTATGGGAATGTTTTCTTGCGGTAGATTTGGAACTTGTACTTGAAGAAGAAGAAGTTGATGGAGAAGAAGGAGGTGAAGGAGGAGATTTAGGAGGATCCTCTCCTTCTTCAATTTTGGCCTTTAAAGATTCACCTAGAATCGTTCTCTTCCACTCAGAGTAATCATCATATAGAACCTTCATCATCTCCGACATTGCAAAGAAGGTCTTTCGAAACTCTATCTCGTCGTGAGAAAGTCCCTCTTCCGATGCCATTTTCTCACTTTGAGAAGTTCTCTTTCTCGATCCTATCTCAGGATTCTCTTCAACAAGCTTGCCTTCACCACGATTCAGCTTTTCCCTAGTAATCATACAAACTCAAAAACCACCCGTCAACCTACTCTAATACCACTTGATCCGAAAAGATCTTTTAAAGACTATGGTTAAGTTTTAAAAGCATGATTTCATTAAACATTTAGGAATTGAAGAAAGAGGAAAATTAATGATGTAACATGGTAGCCATAATAATATATACAGATCTGGAAATAAGCATAAAGAATCAACAAACCATAACAACGATTTTTGTTAACGGAGTTTGACAATATCGCCTACGTCTTCAGGCCTTTGTCTCAATGAGTGAGGTTTTCTTATTTCTCTTCAAAGCTTCAAAAGTACATCATAAAAATTCCAAATGGATTAAAAAATGGTCTAGCTATGTTCTTCTAGACCTCAAGAACCCAACACAACTGACGAAACTGAAAACTGATGAACGAAGCTCCCGAAAATGGCCTGCAAAGTTGCTCTCCTCAATAGCTTCCCTGCGTAAAAATGGCTTTGACTGTTAGATTCCTCAACATTTCTCCTTCTCTGAACCTCCCTAATGTTGCCAAGATCCTTTATTTTAGATAGGCTTGAAGTTGGAAACAACCTCCCAACTTCTCCCCAAGATTTTGCCTCAAAAAGGGCTCCAGATCCTCCAAAAATGGACTAAATCTCCCAAAACACACTTAAAAATCAATAAAAATTATATTCTAAAGTTTAAAACCCAAAATTTGGGAAAATTTGGGCGCAACCCCTCGAATTTCGGCCCCTGGTCCTATGGCACAATTCCATGTGGCTGAGGGCTGACATACTCCTGGTCCTTATCCCCCTAGACTTAGCCCTTGGTCGTTAGAATGGCCATATGGCCCTGCTCTATACCTCCACACGCCCCTCCATTCTGTTGGCTCATGGTCTCTGGCCCCTGGTTGAACGGGGTTGGCCCCCATCGACCAGGGATTATCCCTAAAAACGCGCCACCGTCAACACTTATAGAAAATTCGTGGATTACCAACCAAGTCACACTAATAGCGCAGTCGGTTTGTCGGAGGTTGTTAAGTCGTTGCCTATCCCATGGGGTTCGAGGTTCGAATTCCCCCGGTCCATAACAAATTTTTACCCAGCCAAACTTGGGAAAATCTGGGGTGCCACGTGGCACTCTGTGATTGGGCCACGTGTCACCTTGGGATTGGCCCATAGTGCTAACACAACAGCCCAGTTAGCTGCCCAGTCACCTTCCAATTCATCCGTCGTACAACCCAATCACCTGCCACGTGTCAGTCCATACTTCCATGTCATCCATCATATAGTCCAGTCACCTGCCATGTGTCACTACCACGTCAGCCTATCGTATGCCCATCTGTTGTCCATACAACCATGTGTCCACCTGTCATTGCGCTACGTCACTGTACAGACTGTCATGTGTCATCCGTACAGTGACACGTGTCAAATTTGTATAGTGCCAACTTATCCAGAAAGTGACGAATCCGAGTGACACATGTCACCTCCTCGTGATGCCACATCAGCATGATGATGCCATCGTGATGTCATCCTGACGCATGTTGACGTCAGCGTTGACTTTGACCACTTGAATTTTTGCATGTTTGGGATTTCGGTCAGAACGTGATAACTTTCACATACGGTGTCTGTTTGAGGAAAAAATTATATGGTCGGAATCAACAGGACGAGACAGACGCAATGGAACTGGTTTCATCCGATTCTGAGACCTTTTATTTTTAGGACTTCCTGGACCCATTTTGGATCAAACATGGCTAATTGTTTGCAACGAAAGGGCCTTCGAATCCTTGGAATTGTAAGCATGTGTCTCAATATCTTATGAGGAAGATCATATGCCTTATGATTTTTTATTTATTTATGGTACCTATCATGCCCACATTATGGACATATCTCTTTGTCTACATATTTGTTTATGTATAGAGTACAATTATTCGGACATGTGTGGTGTTTTTCCTGAGTTTATACGTAAGGCTCACAACATAATGTCAGGCATCACAAAATAAAGAGAGTTTTTAATATGAAAAGAAGATCAATAGTTTTAGGAAAAAGAAGCTATGGCTGATTTCTAAGCTGTCTTTGCCTAGCTTCCCAACATTCGTAGGCACTTATGTCTTGTTCAATCACTACCCATGAGTGTTCAATCTCAACCCCGGTATTAGCGGTCTCTAAGATGGTATTAAACAAGGTTATAGCAATGTTGGTCTGATCTTTAAGACCGGACTCAATATTGGGCTTCCTTGCAATAGGTACAATCATGGAGAAAAGAAAAGTCAAAGGTTCTATTGTTTTTAGTATTTTCTTTTTTTATTTTCAATTAAACGAGAAAAGTTCCTAAAATTGAATTAATGGTATAACAACTCAGAGGTTGTTTTTTCGTATCTCAGTTAAATTTGAAAATAATGAATGTAATGAGAGAAAAAACATAAAGTTGTTAAACAAAGCAAGGCATCAATCTCATAAGAATCTTACTCTGCTACAGAAGAAGAAAATAGACGATGTAACATTTAATGATCTAGGGGATCAAATTTTGCTCAAAAATTCAAGGTGTTCGAAATCACTTCAAATCGAATGAGAGCATAGACCTCATCGTTATGAACCCAACGCAACTCATTTGGGTTCAAATGGACGTCGGGAGCGAGAGATATCGCGTTCTGTTCAAAATGACAAACAGGCAAAAAAAATGGGTGTTGACTGTACAGTCCGTACAGTCCATACGGATGTTGATGTGGCAGGTCGTACGACACGTGGCAGGTAGTTATTTAGACAATTTTCATGTGACATGGCATGTTTGCAGCGAACGGGATGACGACACGTGGCCCAGTCAATGGCCACCACGTGTCATATATCTATTGGTTTAAAATTATGTCGTTGGTCGGAGTCGACCCTGCGACCTCTGGGCAGGGGGGAGAGACTTAGCAAGAGCCACCAACCAGCGTGCCATTGGTTGTTCCTTGTAATATATGTGGCAAAATATATTTAAATGTTTGCATATGTGTATAGTTTGGGGCGCGACCGGGCTGGGGCTTAGCCCCAGCCCTTGGTCGCACATTGTATTACATGTGACCCAATGCTATACCATTCGAGTGCGCACGCGGTTGTGTTTTGTTCCAACTGTTATACAAATGTCGACCATTTGTCCTTTGACCATTGGCTTGTGGAACGAGAGCGTATGTTTATACTAGCGCGCGGTCGCATGGGTCATACGACCTTGCCCTTGACGGTTAGGGGCTAGGTGCGCCCATAACTGTCCTACAGTTTGCACGGTTCGCGCGATTGCGTCTGGTGCTAAGTTTTTACGCTTAAATATGCGTGTGGGCTAGGTTGAGCCAACAAGGGTGTGATTTGTAGATGCAGAGACAGCAAGTTTGAAGGGGGGACTTCCAGGAAGTCTATCTTCTTCAATTTTTGGCCAAACAAGGTGTCGAAAAAGCCCAGCTAGGGGTTTTTGGACGTTCTGAAGCCATTGGAGCAGTCTATTTGGCATTTTGAGCATTGTAAAGCACATTTTTTATCACTTTGAGCAAATAATACAAATGATCCATTGGAAGCTGGACCAGGAGATGTA
>SNQJ01S0015049.1:140395-165536 GCA_010110895.2 Picea sitchensis | reverse complement strand
TCATTTGTTGTGTTATGTGTTTTCTGTTCACTGTTTTTGTTGTTGTTTATATGCATCTTGAATAAGTAAATCCTATTAAAGTTGTGTTGCAAAGTTGATCCATTTGCATTTTAACACATAAAATTTAACTTGCAAATATTTTCAAGAATACAAGTCTTCTTCATTTTTAGATCATTTAATGAAGCATAAAATGTAGTAATCTAACTAACTCATAGGTCTTGTATTTGCTAATAGAAAACACAGAGGAAAATCTGTAAGCAATCAGATAAATAAATGAAACATATAACCACAGTAGAATTTGTACTAAATTGCGATCAAGCATTCATCAAAGACATATGAATAAAGATGTTGGAATATGAAAGAACAGGAGAACACATAACTCAAAATTGACGAAATATGGAGTCTTTGGTCTGCACTTGTATTAATTTTAAAAAAGGAGAGATTTCTCTATTACAATCAGCAAGAAGCAGGCCTTGTTCATCCTTTCGGATATCTATTTATACAAAAGATTCTCAACCCTAGACGGTTGGAATTTTTGTTATTTCTAAAAAGAAACAATTACAAGATGAGAAAATTGGAACGTTCAACCTAGTTCTCCTTTGTTTCTTTCTCCTGCCTAGTACATTTGATGCATCTACCCACAAATAGGGCTATCAACCTAGAGGATTATGTTAAGTTATTGGCCTCAAAAGTATATAATTTATTTTCCAGCAGAGGCAATCTTTCTTCTATTCGTCTATATTCTGAAATAATAGACTGTAGTTGTAGATTAGGCTTCACTAGCCATTTATCTATTTGAACAATATCATCCTGATTTGTCTGTGATATTTCATCTTGGGTTTCTTCCATATTCATCTTAATGTTGAGAAAATGTTTAGCAATATCAATCTGGCCCAGTATTCCAGAGCTATCATCTTTATCAAGGCCTAATAATTCCTTATTGAGTGAACAAAAAGTTTCTTCACGAGATTCTTTTACTTCCTTTGCCATTTTCCTACCCTCTTCTATGTTAGACTCCCAAGTATTTAGTATGATATCACCTCTGGTTCGTTCTAAAATGGATAATATGGGAGCCATTGTCATTCCTTCTTTTTCTGATGATATGACCACCTCTTAGAAGGTAGTTCGGGCAACAATAACCTCTCTCTCTCTCTTAAAACAATGTCACTTAATGCTTGCTCTATCTACCGAAAATAATCTTGGAAGATTTCTAACTTAGAGAGCAGACTTTGTTGTGCTCCTTCCAATTTTTGTTGCACTTCTATTTCCAGAGCTTGCAACACTGTTATATTTACAACCTTGCTTTCGGTAGTATGTAATTTAGCTTGTAGTTGCCTTACTAACTCTTCTTGTTGGATGACCCTCCCTTGGATTGCTTGGGCAGTCTTATGTACCTCTTCAAGATTGGATTTAAGTTGTTGGATTTATTTTCTATCGTTGGCTCTAGCCTATTCGAGTTCTTTGTTGACCTTGTTTCTGACGTTCTTTTCTGTAGCCATTATCTGACTCTGTAATCGACCTATCAATAGATTCCTTTGTCTTAATTGTTCTACCAGTTTGTCGACCGAACATTGATTTTCCGTAGCGAAGGCGCCTAATGACCCAGCCATCTCCTTAGCGAGCTCTGAATCTTCCAAGCCCTACCCATCAAATATCATCCTTTGCCTTTTGGTTATTACCCATTCTTTCTGCTGCGATTCTCTTCTAACTATGGCCCTCCTTTTTGTGCTAAAGAAAAAGTTTAAAGGAGGTATCTCTTCAAGCGGGATCGGGGTAAGATCGCTTACATATATAATTTCTAGGCTGGGAGTCCCGAAACTTGATTGTCAAGGGGTTAATGTTGTAATAGGACTGCCTACCTCTGTGAATTGCATTCCTTCTATTGCTCTGGAGGTATCAGCATGAGTAGTTGGTGATAAAGTAGGTATCGCTTGATTTTGTTTTAGAGGTGTCTCAAATTGAACCTTTGTCTATGACTCTATATGTTCTACCTGCAAGGTTTCTAATCCTTGTGAAGACACTTCGTGATTCTTTGGGGATTCCTCGGTAGTCTGTTTACCATAATATTTTGTTTCAAAACCTGGAGGTATGGATCCCAGTTCTGGAGGAGTGATTATCGATTCTCCATGTAGTATCTTGGTAAAACCACTTCGTCTGTGTCTTTGGAAAGTGAAAAAGATGGCATGTTGGTCAGAGGGTAACATTTGGATTATATCTTGTATCTCCTCATAAGCTTTGATTCCCTTGAATATATCGTCATAGGGGGAGTCTTCATGCTCATATGTTTTCGTATTGCATTGAGCTAGGTGATTCCCCACAATTTGATATGGATCATGCCTTCTGAATTCGAAGTCTACCAGTTTGACATCCTCTAAAGCTGCAGCCTCTACCTTGGAATGGCCAAAATTCAACAATGAAAACCTTCCAACCTGTAAAGGGAACGCTGGCCAAAATTTCTTCTGAGCTGCTTTTAGCTCTTTTCCAATGCCTCTTGTTACTGTTTGGTAAGCCACTTCTCTACACACTAGTCTGTCAGGCAGAAACTTTGGGAGAGCATGAGGGGAAATTGAGCATCCGAAAACCCTGATATAAGATAATTTTTCTTCAATAAACCAATCTGCAACTGTTTTAAGGTTTCCCATAATTTGCTTTGAAATCTGAGGGGGTGGATAACCATATAATGTTTGATGAACATGAATCACTACATTATGGCAGATTTCATAAAAGAAATATTTGACCTTTTCCTCCCATAGTTTAGAATAATAAAAATGTATAGGTTCTGCAGTGGTTGAGTTCCAGCTCCAATTCATCAATGGAAATGGAGTCATGTAATAGATGGCATCCATGACATATGCATACATATAAAAAGGGGCGGGTTGGCATTTTGACTTCTCCATTTGATACTCAGTAATTTCTTTGGTTAGGGTATCTGATAGAATCTCAGCCCAGTCGAAAGTGAAACCCTCGGCTACCTCATGCATGATTGATACCCATTCCACCTGGAAAGGAGTAAGACTTTTCCTTCTAAAAATTCTACATAGCATCATGGCTACATAGACCATATATTCATTTAATAATGTGGTGGGATAAACACCATGAGACTCAACTTTGAATTTCGCTGGAATTCCCCACCATGTTTTAACTATATCTGGGTAGGTTCGGTCACATTCTGCACATTCTTTTTGTTGAAAGTCTTCTACGAATGCAGCATTATAAATATATTTAGGATCAGGGGATAGCTTGTACATTAATTGGATGTGTTCCGGCCTAAAAGATTCGACAACGGCCTTTTGGTGATTTATGATGCTCCTGGTCTGCACATCGATGTTCTCCAGAGCCCAACTTATCATGTCATTGTATGGCATGAGCTTCGGTCGTGTAGCTATTTTATGAAGTTCAGACTCTGCTATAACTCTGATTTTAGTTCTAAGCTTGTTAGTCGTTTCATCTCCAGAATCATCTGGGCAATTTATGACTTCGCGCTCCAAGATTTCGAAAATCTGCATCCAGGACCTAATTGAATCTACAACATCTGGCATGGTATTAGACAGAACGTCTGAGTTCGTATTTGAGCCTTCACCAGACTCATCACTCTTCTTCAACGTTTTCCTGGGTGCCATGATGCCTGTAATAAAACACGAATACCTGTTACAGAGGAGAATGTGTAAGCTTTCCTTGAGTAAAACTTACTGCTTTGCTGAAAGTAAAAATGAAATTCAAAATAGAAAACTTTTATTTGCTCTCAGTTTGCATTAATTCGAGCGTGTTTCTATGGCTGATGAATTTATTTGTTTTAATGAGGAGGGTACATCTGGATATACACACCTTACGCTAGAAAATATTTTCGTTGATCCATAATAAATATTACCAAATTCGGTGTTTCGCGACCAAGAGTTTTGGGTGTAACAACATTGAAATATCCCGAAACGTGAAGGTGCGAAATATCAATTTACATCGTTAATTTTCATTTAAAAATTAATCATGCTTAAGAACTCAAAGCTTCCGGGACCTTGGGTTTCGGGGCTTTTTGAATGTAATGAATGGTAAACCCCCGATTTCTGAAATGCGAAAAGATTTACTATCTTTGACTCAGTTTGATTTAAAGACCTCTGGATTGTGAAATTGTGATTGATTAAGTAATATTAATCATGTTTAATTTTTTTTAATTGATCGTGATTAATAAAGGTTTTGTGACTTTGTGTATCGGGATTTTAAGTTGTCATTTGAGGCAGAATTCCCAAAACGTGAAATTACGATAAGATTTAATTACCGTTGATCATTCTTAATCGTTTAATTAACCCGGTTTAATTTTGAACTGACTTCGCGACTTCGTATATCGGGATTTGGGGTTCTTTACATGTCCGACAGTTAGTATCGCAAAACCCCGAAACCCGATACTTTGAAAGCTATTTTAGTGCTTTGAATTTTTTATTTTTTTTTTAAATAAAGGGTGGCTCCATAACTTGAAAATACCTTAGACCATTGGATTAATAAAAATACTTTATCGACGGTAGTATCCAAGTGCATATTTCTCCTTATTTAAACAAAATAAAAATTTTAAAGTCTAATGTTTTTCAGAAAAATATATATGTTTCAACATGTGGTATCATATTTACTCAACACTCAACATTTGCTTTGCCTTTGTGCAACTATCAGGCAAGACATTATCACTTGAAAGTACCTTATATTTGAGTAACATGCAATTAGTGGGAAATAGAAATGTACACTGTCATTAAGCATGAATAAAATCAACCCTTTTCTTTCTTCATTATGTGACAAGATTCCTTAAAAAAATAAGGGACTTAATGGTTATTTACCTCAAAAGTGTCAAAAAACACACATCTGACATACCATACATTGCTTTCAAGTTGTACAGTAACACTTATTAGAGGCATGGAAAAAAAAATTCCCGATAATAAACATGCAACGAACCACTTTATAAAACAAATGTCGAATTAAGCAATACATTTACATTGGTTCCATTGAAAATCCATAAATACAATTACTCAATCATCTTTTTCTTACACCCTACAGGGTGTCTACATAAAGGAGATCCATTTCACAGTGTAATATTGTTGACCGAGGCCGGTTGTTGGAAGATGGAATGCTACGGTTGGTAGGGTAAAGGAGTTGTCCATTTTCATCAAACATATGCTTGCAGTATCTTTCTTCTGATAAGAGATGGTGGAATTTTGGGACTACTTGAATATTTTGAACATCTGAACTCGATCCTAAATCTTGATCCTGCAAAATTCAATGAGATAAATGAATTATAAATAAAATCTAGACGAATTGCAATCAACGTGAGATAACTTGAAGGACTTCCAATGATATGGAATAAGATGGAATCTGAAGAATTGGCCATTTGATATTATAATTCATTTTTCCTACATTTGAGCCAAAACTATCATCTTGGGAAGCATAGAACAATCTAACTTCAAACATAATTTCGAATAACTTTTATAAATTAACGGTGTGCTTAATCATATAAAGATGTATCAATGTGTTTTGATAAATCAAATGTACCGATACATTTAATTGAGCGAAACACTGACGATTGACCTCCGTTATTGCCTCCGCAAAATTCAAATGCGGATGGTTGCATTTGAATTTTGCAAATTAAATTGTTTTACGATGTGTTATTACTTACACACTGCACCGATGTGTTTCTAACTATGTATCACACTGACTGAAGCAAGTTAGAAAATTAATGTGCATTTACTATCAATGCGTTGAAATTTATTACGAAAAATAAATCAATGTGTTATACATACATACCGCACAAGTGTGCTACTCACTATATAGCGCACTGAAAATGTAAGTTTCGAAAAAAAATAAAATGTGCGCATGTTTATCATCAATGCACCGAAATATACAAGGAAAAAATGAGTGGGAATTTCAATTTTTGTATTTATAAATGAAAACCCTATTCATTCTTTTATTTTTTTTCCAAAATTCAGAAGGGAGATTTCTGCAACAGAGATTTATGAGCAAAGACTTCGGAGTCGGTGGATTTTTTTTGGAGAGCCAAATTCGAAAGGGATTACTATAGATCACATACAAATCTGTAGAGGAGAAATTTCAGTTATATGATTTCATTCTATTAATCATCTTAATATTTCCCCTATTTGATTCAAACAATTTTTAGTGCATTCCAAAACAAAACAAAAAATTGGTTTCATACTTACCTTTAGTATTGGAAGCCTTAATTTATTCAGTATCTTTTTGCTTTCTCTTTCTATATTTCATAAGGAGAATTTCTTTAAGCAATTTTTTTTATAGAGTTTGTTTATTTATATATGGGTGTTTCCTATCTGTTGCAATGAAACCACTCATTGCATTGGAGCCCAAACCGTCTTGTCGTCATAATCGTTTTTTTTTTAAACGCCTTCACAGTTAATGGTGTTTTATATACATAGGAAGAGCATCCGTGCATATTTTTATGTCAACAACACCATTTAATTTAAATTAGAAATAATATTTTTAAAAAACTTATTCGCGATCGACAGTGTGCATTAGACCTAGATAAGCATCGGGGCACATTTTCTTACAAAGAGCACCGTTGAGATTAAAATGAACATAACATTATTTTTTATATGGAAACCATCATGTCTTAAATTTATTCACAGGTTGATGGTGCATAATAAGCATTTCTTAGGAAGCCATGCTTTTCTTAATTCATAAAATATCGACTAAATATAAAAAGAAAATTGTAAAATGTTTTCAATTTCGCAATGACATTGTTATAATATATTGGTGCGTATAAATACGGTTGAAGCACTAGTGCGTATAAATATGGTTGACGCCCTGATATGTATTAAGTTTCTATATGCATCGATATCTTTTTTGTAAGTAAGGAGTTGTATTAAAACCTGCGAATCAAAAAAATTCATTTGTCATGCTATCCTAGGAGGTTGTGACAACATTGCCCTGGTGGGAAACCAATGCTGCCACGTGGCCAAAAATTCATAATGTCCATGCAAAACTTGCAGAGTTGTAAGAGACAAAGATCTGAAGAGCCACACATGGCCAAATTTTGAATGCTAGTCTGAACAGACCAAACCCAAAAGGCTGGACTTATGCTAAGACTAAAAAATCCTAAAACTGGGGAGCCGCACAGGGAAAAAAAAACTTGTGAATTAAACTAGCTGAAATCATAAAAACACAGGAAACCTGAGCCAGAAGGAACTAGCCAATGTCGGGGTCAAGCCTCTGCTCTGAGAAAACCCAACGCATATGCATGGTGTCTCTGTTGAGCTTGTCTCTGTCCGAGATAACCTGCCTGAGGTCCTATAGGAATGTCATCATGAGCTCCACTCGACGCCACTGCTTTGTTTCCTTGTGCTGCATATCGTTGATGACACCCTTGATGTCCTCTATTCCTCTCTTGATAACATCCAAAGACTCCTCAAAAATGTCCCTTTCTGTGCAGTGAGAGAAAGCAGTAGAGAGGTGAGGAAGAGGAGGTGAGTCAGAGGAGGAAGTGGGGGAGTCAGAGAAAGGAGTGGGGGAGGACGAAGAGGAGATGAGTTGACGGGAGGTGGAGATGGAAGAGGGGGAGGTGGAGGCTAGCTGAGGGGGGGGGGAGGGACTGAGCCTAGGAGAAAATCTGAGGGAATTTCCATGACTTTTGAACCATTCGACTCAGCAAGCATAAGGATTCGACAGTGGGGATAAGTCCGGAGTGGTGTCTCAAGGAGGCGGAACATAAGTGAAGGAGGGAGAGGGAGCGACAAGAGGCATCGGGGTGGAGACATTCTCAGGTTCTAGAGGACAACTTGGATGAGCCTGTTGGCCACGCCCTCTTGCTCCCCTACCTCTAGCAGCATACCAGGATGCACCCCTCTTTGACTTACCCTTGAGTCGAGGCATCGAGAGAGCCACCTACAACTGGATGAGCAGTGCGTGAAAAAAGTGAGACCTGTTGCTCAAAGAGCACGAGACCAGCCAAAAGAAACAACAAAGATTAACCAGAAGAGAGGTTCTAGGTGTCGAGGGCTGAGTGCACTGCAAAATCTCAATCCATAGAAGAAAGACGGGACCAAAATCCAGAGGAGGCCAAGAGCTCGAATGAGCCTTGACACTCCATAACATAGGCCTAAAACCACCATGTTGGGATGGGTGATGGGACTATGACTGCATCCAACCCATTACCATTAAAATTCCCACAACCAGAGACGCCAAGAAGTTACACCAGACTGGAGACGAGTGAATGTCAAGGAGCAACGACCGAGGTTTTAAATTCATGAGTTGATGGTGGAGGATGAGTGTGCCTGAGTTGGCGCAAGGTGGAAGGAGTCTAGGCTAGGTGTCATCCCCATTGGTTGTCCACCTGTTATGTCTATAAACATCCCATCCAAGAGTTGTTCCTTGTTGTGGGCCAAATTTCTGCAAGCGATCACAAAGGGCTGAGTTGGAGACAAGGCTGGAGAACAAGAGAAGTCTCCTTCTTGCAGGTCTACCCCAAAGTTTGCCAACATATTTGCTACTTGATTAGTGTTTCTTTGGACGTGGGAGGGAAGAATTACCCACTGAGGCTAAAGGATGGAATTAATTTTGATCAGACCATTCATGAGTCTCCAACTTGGGGATATCTTCTTCGGATCTACACTGTTTAGGAGATGAGAGAGGAGGTTAATGACTATCTGTGAATCACCTTCTACAATAAGGAGGGATAACCCTTGCTCTTTGGATGCTTGCAAACCCTTGAGCAGTCCCTAAATTTTCGTTGCATTGTTGGTTTTAAGACCTAATTTCCCCACAGAGATGTGTAGGATCTCTCCTTTGTTGTTGCGAATGGCTGCTCCATATCCTGTGGGTCCTAGATTCCCCTTGGAGGCTCCTTCGAAATTTAATTTATAGAATCCTCTTTGTAGAGCCTCCCATTGGGATGGGATGATCTTAGAAGTGTTTCCTGAAGAGGAAACTGAAAGAGAGGGAGGGAAATTGAGTTGCCAAGAATTAAGGATGATTCGCTCATTCATCGGGAAATTCAAATTGTTATCACTCCAGAAAACTCTCTTAGGTTGTATCTCAGAGATGCCTGGTAACTTAACTAATATCTCAATGATTCACTCAAATGGATCAAGTCAGATGACTAAATCAAACCTCACTCACTCAATACATGCATAAACACACTTAGATTGACAAAGACATGCATAAACACACTTAGATTGACAAGGCTTTCAACTACTACTGTTCAGAGAGTTTGTAAATAAGTGGATGTGTGGAGAATCCTTACTATACTAGCAGAATCATACAATAAACATATATGAATGGCTGATTACAATAAGTAAACAATGCTTGCAATTCTAACTCATCAATGAAAAGATAGGATGACAGCTATCAGGCATTAGACAAACGTGAATAACATGAATATAACATTCAAGTGCAAGTACAGACTAGATAAGAAGATGGGAATATGAACAAGTAATGGAAAAAGAAGCTTGTATTACTTAATATGAAAACGAGAAGCTTGAGTACAAAGTCTGAAAGGGTCTCCAAAGTTGAACCCCTTAGTTCATCTTTTGTCTTTAGCTTTATAGCTTTACAATACAGTTTTCAGATCCTAAAAGAATGGATCAGATATGCTAAAGATAGAAATTCAAAACTAAATTGCAAAAGATAAGGAATGATCCTCAAAATGAGGTCAATTCCACATTTCATGGTCTTCAGATGATGTAGAATCCTTGTGCAGTGCAGCTAATCCTTCCAAGGTTGTTTGATGACTCTTTGTGGAAGATGAAATTCGAATTTGTTGAGCTGTGAACAAACCCCAATTTGTTGCCACTAAAATAGGTACCAAAACCAACTTGAATACCTCTTCTAATCCTTATACATCAAAAATGGATCTTGAATCTAACTTTATAATTCAACCTCTATCCATTAAAAGATTTTTCAAGTGATTTGGATTAGTAAAACTTTGATCTGGGTGAAATTCACCAAATCTAGCCAGTGACAGGTTTCGGTAGTTAACACAGCTAGATTTTTTGTCATTAACTACCGAAAACTCTGCTTTCAGTGGTTAATGAACAGTCATCATGTTCGCCTAAACCACCGAAAGTTTATCTTTTACCAAAGTTTCAAAATTGCAAAATTGAAATATCTTGTTGCTTCGATGAGTGTTCAAGGCCTTTTTGATGATGATGCTCCTCCTCGTACAGAGCTAGGAACTTTAATTTGCTGTGTTGAAGACTGTGGTATATCCACCATTGTTGTATCTAACTCAGCTAGGGTTTCCAAACCTGTATGATCCTGTGCTGGAGGTTGAGATTCTTTTAACTTTAGCCTCAGGAGTCTAAGTTGTCGGTATAGCTTCATATTCTCCCTTATCAACACCCTGTTCCTGTCTTTGATTTTATCATGCTTTTCTTGACAATCTGATTATTGTTATAAAGTTCTGCATTTCTTTCAATCAACTCTGTATTTGCCTTGGGAAGCAGGGGAGCTTCAGTAAGAAGTACAGGATGTTCTACTGGAGCAACTCGAACCTCATTGTAGAATGTGTGATGTCAAATCTTCTCTGTGTCATCCCAGTTGCGAACAATATCATGCTCAATAGGATATTTCAATGTAAGGATACCTCTTTTTGACTGAGCCTCATCACTCACATAGACATCTTTCTGGCTCATGCCAACCATAATTTCCAATGTGTCAAGGACGACCAACAATACTGGGGAACATTGCTCTTGGTGCATCATCACTTTTGCATATAAAACGTTTACTGTGAAGGCCCCAAGCTTAAAGAATGTTAAAACCTTTGTACTTGGCAGTGTGTTGCCTTTTGAGGAACACACTTTGTCATTTTCTATTGCTTTGAACTTTCATCTTTAGACGCTGACACAGATCCCTTCCAAACCAAAACAATATAAAATGGAAAACTCTCTTGAACCTTGAATTCACACACTTTGACTGTAGGACTAAGAATAACACATTGAAAAGCACATTCTTGATCCAAACAACTTCAAACACATGAATCTTATCTACAGTAATTCCTGCTTCAATCAAAACCTGCTTGTAGGGTCCTTTTTAAATGTAGCAACACAAACCTGCATACTGGTATGGCCAATATCAACAAACACAACTTTCAATGGATCAATTTGTGAAAAATCTATTTTTTAAATGCTGTAAGCTAAGACGATAGTCGTGGTCTCATACATCAAGCAGAGAGGGTTCATATTAGCAATGGCGGGAGCATCCAAGAATGTTTTTCTTTGAACATCTATAAATAAACTAGTATCCCAACAAAGCAATCAACGACCTCCGTTTTTCTTTCTGTATACGCATTCCTCCTCTGCAAAATAAGAAAAACACATTTATCTTTTCCTTGACATCTGTCAAATGCTGAAAAGTCGAGCCATCTTCATTCTTAGGGCACCTGCGCATCGATCTAGGATTAGAAATTAACGCCGATTGATTCACATCGCATCTGCACATCGAGTTATTCGTGGCTTTTCCTCATGACCTGATACCTGGCAATGGAGCTCCTTAAACGCTTGTACAAGCATAATGAAAACTTGATCCCTTCTATCTTTGCAGAATTTGGCAGTTGGCACCTGGAAGTTGTCTGTGTTTTATTTTTTATTTTAACCTCTTGAACAATATCCTTCATGTATCGGGATTTAGGATTTTTCCAATTTTATATGCTCCCATGCATATTTGATATAGTGGATGAGGTGTGGTGAGAGGTAAGGAACTCGGTGCTAGGTGTTGGGATTTGATTGTTTAGTCGTGACTTGACTTGAAATAAAAATATGGCTTTGGCTTGGTGTGTCGACATCACTTGTGGCTTAGGTTGGGCCCCCAAAATTTCTTGTAAGAAGCCATAAAACCAAATAGGTTTAGTTTAGCTTTAAACATAATTCTAAGTATATGGTATGCAGAGTTAGGTTTAGAATCAGATTAGGCCATAGATCGTTTAGTGCACACACACCACAAAAATTATATTATTCTTGTTTGAGAAAGGCAAAAACTAGGGTTTCAAGTAATAACTGACAATGATTTGGAATGCAGGTAAAAGCTATCAACGAGAGTTTTCATGAAAGGAATGGGAGTATGACACTGGCCGAAATAATTGGGGAAAGATAAATCAAGTAGCAAGTAATGAGCACATTCTCAAAAAATACCATTATTTTTTATCACTAACACAAATCATGATCCGTCCAGTGGTGCAAGTAGATTGTTTCCTTAATATTGGAGTGGATTTTAGACCAGACTTCTTGCTAGTTCTGGGAGACCGATTTAAATATTTGGCGATTTCGTTCCTTCCAAATTTTCTAGAGGATAAAACCAGGAAGAAGATGCCAAATTCTTTGAGGATGGGAGATTGGGAAGTTGACTCTCGCCATCCCTCTATTGTTTCCCGGATACCTGTGTGATTCCAGTCTGAGGTTCTCATTATGTTGGCACTGTGATCTCAAAGACACGAACTATAGTAACAAAGATTGAGAAGATGATTTTGAGTCTCCTCCTTCGTACCACAAAGGTGACACCAAGAAGGGCCAATAAAGCCTCTTTTCCTTAGGTTGTCCCAAGTAAGAATGTTGTTGTTCACCGTTAACCAAAGGAAGGTGATAATTTTTTATCAGAGCTTTGCGCCCCAAATTTTGCTCCAAACCTCTTCTTTTGGGAGGGAGCTATGTCATGCGCTGAGGGAATAAGCTTCTTGAGTATTGAAGATGCCAGTGTTGGAGTGACCCCACCTGAGGATGTCCTCCCCTTGTTGGCTAAATATTTTCCTTGAGTTTAGTTGATCGAGGAGTGGTTGAAGGTTTGTCTCATGAGGGATATTCAGATATTCATGAGTGTTTTTCCATTTGCGCCAGGTGTCTATTGAATCTTTCAGAATCCAGAAGTCAGCCACTTTATGTAGGCCTACGTATGTCATTAAGGGAATGAGAGAGTTCAGAGTGGGATCCTTTTCCAGGGCTGGAAATTGCTGCCAGGAATTGCTTCAAAAGAGAGAAGAAGTCTCACCCTGCAATTCCCAGAAAGCATGATCCATTATCAGTCCCTTGTTTTGTCTAGCTGTGTTCTATATAAGAGACCCAGGGCTCTTACCATTCCATCTGATTAGATTCTTTTCCGAAGTGGTTGGTGTATATTTTTTCCTCCATAAGCGTGCCTAGAGGTATTGCGGCCTTTTTAACCATCTCCACCAGATTTTTGCACTGAGAACTTTATTGAGAAGAGAGGGGTCTCTAAGACCAAGTCCCCCTGCATTCTTTTATCTGCACACTTTTTGCCAATTGACCAGAGACATTTTGCGCCTCTCTTTGGTTCCATGCCAAAGGAAGCCCCTTTGAATATTTCTTAAAGTGTTGAGGATAAAGTTTGGGGCTGCAAGCATTGAGAAGACATAGATCATGAGGTCTTGCAGGATAGACTTGAGGAGGATGAGGCAACCAGGCAGATTGAGGGAGCAGAAAGACCAAGAGGAAATTTTTTTCCTGAAGCTAGAAAGCAGATTTTCACATGAGGTATTTCTTAGCAGATTATCAATCAGGGGAATGCCAAGGTATTTGGAGGGGAGGACACTACGAGTGAACCCTAAGAGCTACGTAATATGAAGTTGGATCTGGATGGGCGTATTGAAGAATAAAATTTGGGACTTAGAGAGGTTGACTTCCATGCTCGAAGCATCATAGAAAAGGTTGATAACGGATCGGATGCGGAGAGCTTCTCGGACTGTAGGGACTCCCATTAGGAGAATATCATCCACGAACTGACTGTGTGAAATGGGTGGAGATATCCCATGGGGGGTGAGACCAAAGAGGGGGTGGTCTGTGATGGCTGCTTAAATGGCTCGACTCATCCCTTCCGCCATTAAGATGAAGAGAAAGGGAGAAAGTGGATTCCCTTGCCTTATTCCTCTGGAAGGAGAGAATGGTTTGGAAGGGACGCCATTGACCAGAATGGAGAACAAGGCTGACGAGGTGAGATTGACAATGCAGGAGATCCACAAAGGATTGAAACCAAAGGCGAGAAGGGTTGATTCCAAGTAGTTCCAACTTAATTTATCAAAATCTTTAGAAAGATCCAATTTTAGTAGCATACCTGGAGAATTGTTTGAATGAAGCGAGTGGATTACTTCGTGAGCCAGGATGACACTGTCCAGAATCTGTCTACCCTCCACATATCCTAATTGTTCCGGAGAAATGATGAAAGGTAGGATAGGTTTAAGATGCTTAGCGATGATATTCTTGAGAAGCTTATAGATTAAATTGCAGAGTTCAATGGAACAAAAGTGAGAAGGGGAGGTGACTTTGTTCTCTTTGGGAATGAGAGTGAGAAAGGTGGCATTGAGGGCTTGAAGGACCTGCCCAGATTTTCTAGAATCCTCTATGATTTCCCAGACTACTTCACAAATGATGTCCCAGCAATGATGGAAAAAGTTTGAAGTAAACCCATCTGGCCCGAGAGCTTTGTCGAGCGGGGTGTCTTGAGGGCTTGATATACTTCTTCTTGAGTGATAGGACTCATTAAAACCTTTTTCTTCTCTTTCGTGACCTCCTTTGGAATGTGCTTGAGGATAGAGCCAATCGCAAAGGATCGATCTATAGGGGGTTCTGTAGGAAGGTTTTTGTAGTAAGAGAGTAATTCCTTTTCTATATCTACGTAATGTTGAATGTCCAGGCCTTGGTCCAAAACTAGGTGAGTGATGTGATTTGTGTGTCAGCGTTGAACCATCGATCTGTGGAAAAATTTGGTATTTTTTTCTCCCTCTTTGAGCCATTGGATGCCAGATTTCTGTCTCCACAGAATTTCTTCCTGCACTTGTCTTTCAACTAGCTGGTTGTTGAGAAGAGATTCTTGCTCCTTTAATGAATCAGTGAGCCCTTGAGTTCTGATCTATTGTTGAAGGTTTTGAATTTGTTGGTTAAGGTTTTCCTGAGCATGGAAGATGTTTCCAAAATTGGATTTATTCCAAGATTTCAATTGTTGCTTGAGGTTTTTTAGCCTTTGTTGAAATTTGTATATAGGAGTGCATATTGGGATTGCTGCTTCTTTCCACCATAGCTTTATGTTATCTTGAAAATCCGGGTATGTCAACCAGAATTTCTTAAAGCGGAAGGGTTTCCTACCTGGGGTACCACTGATGTTTATCAATAAGAGAATCGGCCAGTGATCAGATCCTAGAGTGTCGATCATTGTAGCATTCCAAGCTAGACCATCCATCATGATGGATTTTGAGATTAAGAAGCAGTCTAATCTGCAGGAGACATGTTGTGTCCCCGAGCGTCTATTGGACCAGGTAAAGGGACCGTTGTCTGTTTCTACGTCAATGAGATTCAGCAGACCAATGATTCGATGGAACTGCTCGTTGTCATTTCCGAGCCTGCACGTGCCTCCCTTCTTTTCCTCCAAACCTGTTATCATATTGAAATTTCTCCCAAGGATCCATCATTGATTGTCGATGTGATTTGCAATCCATTCTAAGTGACAGAGGAAGGCTTCCTTGTCTCATGGGACTGAAGGTCTGTAGACATTCGTGATGAATCCATGTTTGTTCGAACCGATGAGATAGAAGGAGGTTGTGATGGTCCATTTGGAGGTGAAAAATCCTTCTATTAGTATCGTAACTGGGTTCCAGAGCATGACAAGCCCTCCTGCAACCCCCTTTGCATCGATTTCGACAATATTAGCTTGTTTCCACCATTTTTTGAGAATTTGAGAAGCTTCCTCTCCCGTGCATTCAGTTTCTTGCAAAAGAAGAATGTCTAGTTGTTCCTTCATTATCCTTTCTCAGAGCAAGCCTTGTTTGCTTCTTGCGTTGAGACACCTTATATTCCAGGATAACATCTTCATGAGGATGATGGGGGTTGGAGGGGAGGAAAGATATCTGAGATCAGATGGATCTCGCCCGAGTTCACTAGGAAATTGCCGACATCTTGAATGAGTTGATGTTTTGGTTTTCTACCTCTTTTTTTATCATATTTTGTAGGTTTGCACTGGTCTTTTGAGTTGCCTTTTTGTATTCCAATATTTGAATTAGCACGACCTAATCCTCCTGTTGTTGAGTTGAGGAAAACTCTATAGACTTTGCATAGTTGATCTAGAGGTATAGTGTAGAGTTGTTGTTTTCGGTAGGCTTGTTCCAGGTGTGCCATATCTATCACTGCGAGCTCTTGATCTTCCAGATCTGTGTCCGGGTCTCCGATTTTTGGTCCAAGGTTTACAAGCAGGGATGTCTTTGAGGAGGGGATTTGAGTATATCCTGGGGCAGAGGGAGAGGGGTCTGGAGAGCCCTGGACTTGCGCTGGGATTGAGGGGTTTATCAGGGGGTCAGAGGGAATGATAGGATTTTCTGACGAGGTTTGAAGGGCTTCGAAGGAGTTACTGGTTGAGGGTCCAGAGGGGGCTTGGGGGGGGCGCTCTTTTGGCTGGATGTCTGTGATGTCCCGTGACTTGGGTGAAGTCATCCTCGATTTTGTCGGTATCCTCTGGAGTGGATTTGTTAGGGTTATTTAAAGGGAATTCGCAGAAAAGATGACCATGTTCATGGCATTTTCGACAGTGGAAGGGGATGTGCTCGTAATCCAAAGTTTGGGACCATTCTTTGTCCTTATAATATAGGGTTATGGCTCCAGGGAGAGGTTTGGAGATATTCAAATAAACACAGATTCGAGCATAAGCGATGTACCTTCGTTGTTTTGTTGCCTCCGAAGCCTTGATATATATGTCAATCGTGTTGTCGATGCCTGCGAGTATTTCTTTGAGATAGAACTCTTGGGGTAACGAGTGCAATCTCAGCCAGACTAGTGCATGCGTGAAGTCTTCCTTCTCGGGGTTGAACCTTTCCGTCCAAAAATGGAGGAAAAGACCAGCCGAGTTATAAAAGTACGAACCTCCTTCAAAGATTGTGTTTCTGTCCTCCAAGTTGTGCAGGATGATAGTGAAGAAGCCTTTTGATCCAAGTTGGAGGTCATAGTGACCCTTGGCCTTCCACCAGTGCTGAATCCATTTAACTAAATCCATTTCTGATGACCATAGTCCCAAAAAATTCCCTATCAGGGAGAAATCCTTCATGTATTGTTTCTGGTCTTCTATTCTTGGAGAGATGATAGTATATTTGGGTGTTATCAGGGCCTGTGGGATGCATTTTCCTGGTTCCCAAGTGCGATCCATTTTTGAGTGGTTTGATTCAGGATCTATTTCCATCGGTTTCTCCTTCGACATCTCTTCTTCCCAAATGATGTTCTTCATTTTCGTTGGTAGCTCAAAGGGCGGGCGTTTGAAGTGTTTGTAGCTTTGCTTTGGTGCAATGACGAAGTTGTAAGAGGGGCCAATAGGCCCCCCTTCATCGGCCTCCATGACCGCAACAATGGCTCAGGGCGTCGCACGCAGGAGGCTCGTGGTTGAAAACCCTAGCAGAGACGTTAAAACCTCCCTAGGTCATAATATGATGTGTATTAAGTTACGAGGATGATGATTATTTATATGCACCAATATCTTATTTTGTAAGAAATTATGTAGTTTTTTTATCTCATGATTCCTAGTTTTTTTTTTCAAAGAGATTTTGAAAATTCCAAGGGACAAACAAGGGGAAAACCAAAACATGTCGGTAGGGATGTCCAAAAAAGTGTAGAAAGAGATGGTAAAATAAATGAACACAATTTCATTACAAGAGGAGCCATCCCTACTACAATGTGCATCCAAGGCATGTACTCATTTATTTATTCTTTTATGTACATGGAATTTAATTATTGCATGAAATACTAATTTTCAATTGTTTTGTTGCAAAAAAGAAAAAAAATAGAACTCATTCAACACATAAGACAGGACGACAAGGAATAAAAAGGTTGATCACAAACTTTGTGAGTATTTACATTTTCAACCTTTCTTAAGATTTTATGTTTGATGTGATATTTATATTTAAACAATTAATTTACACTTGTCCATGGATGTCTTCTAATAGGGGCTAACATACAAAGAGGAGCCAACCCATGAATTGATAAACGTTGAGTTAAGTATGGGTTGTGAGTATATGTTGAAGTATGAAAGTTTAATTGAACAATTTGTAAGTAGCTATGTTGTTTAACTTCTCTTGTTTTATAATTAATGAAACAACAAGAAAACTTATATTAATTATATCGATTGTGCTTTGTGAGGGCGTATTAAATATGCAAAAAATAAAGTGTGGAATGCGACCAACATAGGAGATTTTGAGAGAATGCATGAAGCACGGCTTCGAAATAATGTATATTGTTTATGAAAGACTTGGTGCTAAGGTATGTTTTTTTCTTTAAGCAATCATGTATATTCTTCTTCTTTTTTTTAATAAAAAAGGGGTGGTACCTGCTATATTAGATTAACAAAAAACTTTGACAAAATATACAGTGGCAAGGGTCTAAGTCACCAAAAATGTTGTCGATTACCGGAAACTAGCATAAGTGGAGAGCAAATAACAATTATATGATAAAACATGAAGGAAAGTAGCATCTGTCCTGCCCGGAGGAAACCAGGACAGATGTCTATAGTCCAAATGAACATAAAACAGTAACACGATAAGACTAAGAACCAAGAAAGCATAAAAACCTAGGTACCCGGTGACCTGTCGCCTTCGCCAGACTGCCACGTGGACCCCGTCGGGATGGCAAAGGCCTGCGCGCACAGGGAGCACTTTCGCTGAGCTGGAACACCGGAATACGCGTCGAGGAGCAAGTCCAGGCGTTGGCCCATGAGGAGGGCCCTATGCTCCAGGTCTGACATGTGGCCTCAGACGTCGAACACCAGAGCCAGGTGCTCGGCACGGAGGAGAGAGCCATGCAGACCGCCACCCACGCCACTGAGGGGAGCATTCCTCAATTCCATTGTCGCACCAATGCCAGCCGCGAACTCCCTCTACGTCGCATCATCCTCTGCAGCCTTCCTCGCCGGGCGTTTGTTATCCACAATATTCTCTGCACCAGTTGCCTGCACGTCGTGGCTGATAGGACTGTTGTCGCCCGACCAGGGAATTTCTTCAACAATGCAGCCGAGGAAGTCGTCTTCCCTAGCCAAATTGAGTCTGGTTCCCTCCCGGTTGGTCGTCTCTATGGCGCGGGGCTCCTCTTCAATCGACAGGTCCTCCATAAACGGGTCCTCCTCCACGACGTAGGTGGGAAACGCAGCCTCAGTCTCAGCCTCCTGCCTGTCATCCGGCTTAATTGTCGTGGCTTCTCTGCTACAACCAGCTCCCGACTCTGCAATAGTGGCGAGCAACGCCAATTTCTCAGCCCGAGCCTTCTTCCGAAGAATGGAGGTCGCCAATGCCAGAGCGTGTTCCAATTGCTCCTTCCGTCGCCGCTGCGCCTTGTGGGCATTCCAGGCTAAGCCACGGCGAGGCCTGCCTCGCTTTCTAACCATAGTATCAGGGGGATGAATGCAAGTACCAAGTGGTTGCAGTGATAAGATCAGAAGCCAGGACGAGAGCGATTGCAGGTGCAAAGCGCGAGCAAACCGACTCTGTCTCGGCACCCACAAAGACAAACTGCCCGGGAAATCCTTATCAAAATGCAAAGAAAAGGTAGTGAGCCAGGACAAGAGGAGTGCAGGACTGCACCAGAGCATCCAAGCGAGGAGCAGAGCCGAAGCAGGAGCAGTCCCGCTCTATCTGGGCTCATAAGAAAACACATAACCAGAAGCCGAAGTCACTTGTCAGCCCTTATCCCCTTTCATTCTGAGTGCGCAGTAGGCGTAAATGGTCACGCGAGGGAGGAGTCCCTCCGTCGTATGGCTGCTGCTATGGCCGTCCACCATCGTAAATGCAGATGTGTGGGTGGCGGCCATCGGCATTTAAGCCCTGGATTAGTGCTAAGCCTGGTGTCACCACAGTGTCGCCTGTCACCCCATCCGGAGGCAATCATGTATATTCTACTATATATATAAATGTAGATATAGTTATTACAATTTATCTCTATGTTTGTAGATGGAAGATGAAGGGGCAAAACATAAAAAACAAGTTGTTCAAGAAAACATTAGGTTAAATAACCAAAGTACAATATCACCTACAAATGATGAAGAATGAGGCATGTACGCAACTTGAGCGATGACAACAATTCAACTGATGTATGACAATCAATATAATTGAATGTTACTGCAAGTTGTATTTTTTGGAATATTTGTCTTTGAAAAGCAGGGATTTTGTTTAATGTACTCAACATATTGTCCCAATTGAATGAGGACATGTTACCAATGAGTGTAACAACTACATATTGGTTTCAATTTGATTATTGTGGACCTTTACGTTGTCCCTTTTTGTATGACAATGAGTTTCTTATTGATATATAATTAAATTGATTTTTTATTTTATTGCATTGTCGAATGTTGTAAAATCTTGCGTTGTTGAATAAATAATATGTGGATGATTTACATTGTTACAAATAACATAGGTGTAATTTGTTGGATAACACATTAATGCAATCATTATATCAAAATGTAATAACAAAAAAAACAATATTATTATAAAAAATATTTTATTTGGAAATTATTAATTGAAAATTTATAAAAAAAATCAATTCATTAAAATATTTACATATCAGTGCACTGTATTCTTATGAACTCACTCGACAGTGTCTGCCATAATATAGAAAGCGATGTGTTTTGAGGAGTCATACACACTGGTGCACATTAATTATAATAATGCACCAATACAAGCTATTGAGAAAAAACATTATTCTATAAACGTATAACGTACACTAATATTTATCGTTTCAAAATTGTATTCTGATCATATTTAAAATATAAATTGGGGAACTAAATACAATGTACGCACTGATGCATTACTTTTATTATACGTATTGAGGCTCTAAATATAATCTACGCATCAATGCTTTTAGTATAATATACGCACCAATGCTTATTACAAATAATGGCGTCGACATCTCACCTTGAATATTTGAAATTTCACTACCCTTTGGTGCACATGGTAAAATAGACACTGGTATGAACTAATTATACAAGCACTGGGGCACATGCTATATTAAATGCACTTGGGCTTAGGATAACTTAAATGCTTCAGTGCACACTATAACTTAAACACACCGATGTGTACAAAAACTAAAAAGCATCGTTGCTTCATACACAAACAAGGTGGAACCAATGCATAGAAAATGTAAGAGCACCGATGATCTGCATACAAAGAAAAAGGCGAGATCGATGCACAATAATTATAAAGGCACCGATACGTTTATATTATATTAATGCACCGGGGTGGGTTTGTAGAGAGTGCACTGGTGCATTTTGACAATAAAAGCACCGAAAACAACCTTCGTTGCAACGTCCGCTTGTCTAATTTTTTTTAGTTATATGGAACATCTGTTAAAACCTCCGCAGTCAATAGAGGAGGTTGTAGCGGAGGCTTTTTTGAAAATTTTGTAACACTAAAAAGCTCTGCAAAAACCTTTGCTAGAAGGTGCTCTCCTTGTAATGAAGTTGCCATGTGGAATATAGATCAATAACACCATCTTAATTGGAACCCCCTTTGATCCAGATTTATGAGAGGAACGAAATAAATCTCAGACTGAATATAATAACATAGAGATACAAACAACAACAACAAATATCCAGTGAACAATAACTTTTATTGAATAAATAAAATAGGTTGAAACTATAAAATTGCATAATTGAAAACAACTTGCTCGAATGGTGGTAGTTATCTCTGAGAAGAGATGTGGTTTTTATGCGCATCCGTCTGAGCAGAATGATTACAATGAGTCTCCAGAGGCATTTTTAACATTACTCATGAATGCCAAAACCCTAGACATCCAAAAACCTAACCCTAGGGGATGAAACACCAAAATTTATGTGGACCCTGATGGGTAAGTTGGTACCTCAACTTCCTGGGGTTGTAACTTTTGCATACGACCTCTGTTTTAGGTGTGTGATAGCCCGTTGGAAAGGTATTTTCGAGAACTGCACATTATGCCATCAAACTTTGACTCCATCTATAATTTTATTGTGGCAAGCCAAAAAAAACACTGTTCAGGGCCCCAAAACGACCTTGGAAGTACAAAAAGTTGTACTGACATGAAAAATTCCAAAATAAGCCAGTTGGATTAGGTGGGCGACCACCAATATCCACCTGGCAGTTGTGTAGGGATTCAGACAACCCCAAAAGTGTAGAACCCACAATTACAAAGAATTACAGAAAAACGTGTTGAACTAAAACTATCAAAAGGAGCTAGTTGGAATAGGTGGGTGGCCACCAATATCCACCTGGATCAACCTTTCTTCACACTCCAATCAAGAAATCGCTCGATTACATAATGAGAACCCCATTCAAGCAAAAAATCAAACATAACAATCGAAGAGTCTTTATCGCTTGGAACCATTTTTAAATCACCTGTTCCCTTCATCCATCGATGGTGGGAATGCAAAAGGAAGGGGATGTGCTTTCTCCACCAAACTTGTTTTCAAGCATTTTTTTCCCTCTTCATATTGATACATTTTCACTTCTCATTCAAACTGAATGGGTTTATTTACATGTAGAAACTATGATTTAGGTTTTGTGTAGGTATCAAGATGTTGTTGATTTTAAATCAATTCAAAATCTTGAAAATTGTTTGCATTTTCGCCTCGATTAGATTTCTAACTTATTATTTGATTGGAATTAACAATGAAGGGAAGTTTGCTACACAATTAGAAGATTCATTTTAAATAGATTATAAATATCATTTAAAGTAGCTTGAGGTTGCATGAGTTTTATTTCAATGACCCACTTATAGGTGGTCAAAATCCTATGGCACAATTATGTTGATAAATTCGTGATCATTTAAATTCACTACACTTTGATTTGAGGCACTTGTTGATCACTACCATGTAGCAAATTCGTCATATGACAAAGTTGGTAACAATTTTGCAACTTAGCAAAACTATAACCTCGTGTTCTCTGATCCACCAATGAAATCTCATTACGTCATAAGTTGTTCTTCACTTTCGATTTTATGTGCAGTGGTGTGATAGTTTTTGTGCCCTTACCATTGATCTCATTAGAAAACCATTTGAGGATTGTCCATCGTATCTCTTTGGCATTATAGCACCGCTTTATTTCAATGTAGATATATTGTTATTATAAATGACTTGAACATGAGATGAAGAAGGCTAGACTTTTTGTGGATCCACAATTCAGTTTCTGGTGAATCTATCAGTTCCTCATGAAATCCATCGCTACCATCTAATAAACAATTAAACCAATTTGAAAAACTACCTTTGTTGTTTTGTTGAACCATTTTGAGAGTTAGGAATGGGATGCTTTTTTAAGAAGTGTCAATCTCCCCTTTACAAATTTTCTACAAGTTCAAACTTGCTTTTGAAGGTTTCAGGAAGGAGATCAAAGTTAGGTCATGAAGTAGATTATGCATCTACAGATTGGCATGTCTAAGCCATGGGGGTTATTTGATGGTGCTTCTGAAAGAAATCCTAGGAAGTGCTGAGAGAGAGGCGCCATGTTCCTTTCTCAACATCATTCCTTTTCCTTTTCACGTGGCTTATGTTTTGGCTCTAATAGCATGGCTAAGGTTAAGGATATCCTCCTACTAGTGGATATTGTAGTGGAAGAAAACATCTATGATTTATAGATATTTGGTGACTCTCATTTTTTTATCAACTAGATTTTAGGGTAGAGCGGGTGTTTAAATTTGGCCCTGGATGACCTTATTGAGAGGGTTAAAGAGCTTATGAGCAATATGGAGAATTTATCTTATTGTCATATTTTTCTAGAATGAAATGATACTACATATGGATTATCTGAGAGGGTTGTGAATTCTAGGCCTATTGGAGATTACAGAGTCTAGGGAGTCAAAGCTAGATGTTATGGCTACTAGACAAATATTTGTTTGATGCTTTTTTATTTTGTGGAATGGACTTATTTGTGTCCTTTTATGTGATTGGTTTAAGTGGCTAGTAATGGTTTAGACTTTCCCTTTAGTAATTCTTTTGAAATTGATCTCTAAACTACCATGGATATTTCACTGGACAGTTCATCACAACAAATCTAATAAAATATTGAAATCTTTAATGTGAAGGTTAATTTCCTTTAGATCTCAGATTCTTTAATTACTGGTTTTCTGCTTAAAGGATGTATGAAATAACTAAAATGTGAGAAAAATAGAACATAAATAATACACACACCGTCAACAAATAAACAAAATATATGACCTGGGAAACCCAATATGGGAGAAAACTCAGCTAGAAGGTGAGGTTCTTTGCTCTCTTTTCTTCAAATGAGAGTACATAGAAAGAAGCATTCTCTGTGGAGTTGCCTTTGAGATTGTGGCCTATATGGCTTGCTACATAATCTCTCCTCCTTTTTTGTGCTCACAAAATACCACTCTTAGATGTTTTGCTTAGCTATGGAACAAGATACAATGCAAAAGAATGGAACCCCTTCTCCTCCTAGCGGGCGGGTATATAACATAGCTCGAAATTCGTATAGGGTTATGGTATTGACTTCCTCAACCCTCAATTAGTGATCATGTTTGGACCTTATAGAATGCTCTAGAAAATCCACTACATGGCTAGCTCCACATTGTTAAGTAATGGAGGTTGATGTGACATCCACTCTCACCATGGCGATCAATGCGATAGGTCAACTTGTGAGAGACATAAATTTTGCATACGAACTTTGATTGAGACGATTCTTGCACCGTTGGAAAGGTATTGATGTGTAGAATATAGTCGGTGGCTAAAAGGTAAGGTTTGGACAATAAAAAAATGTTGTTTAATGCCTCAAAATGGCTCTGAAAGATTTAAGACGGATTTTTTGGACCCAAATTTCCAAATTGCGACTAGCCACTAAGATGGCTCTGCAAGTTGATTCCTCCATTGTTTTCACCCATAAAGCATCAAGATATATGACAAATAATATAATGATCCAGTATAGATCATAAACATTGTTTGAAATTATAGCTACATAGCTATCTAACTTATAATTGATAGATATAGTTGTAGAGCTTGGCGATCTTTTGTTCTTAAACCCGACCTTATATTAGAACATCAACAACAATAATAATTTTCGGTTTTAGTGTCCTCATACACTATGCTAAATGCAATTTCATAGTTTCTTCTTTTTTTTTTTTTTTGTGTCTGGAGGAATCAGCAACTAGTTGGGCACGTGCTCGCGTTACACGTGGCCATGTTATCCAACCGCTACCCCTATAAC
>SNQJ01S0015049.1:110322-140345 GCA_010110895.2 Picea sitchensis | reverse complement strand
CGCGGCACACAAGGTAAGTCGGGGGGAATTGAACTCGAAACCTCATGGAACTTCATTTTCACGCCACTTGCCAATTGAGCTGCCCCCCCGGGGGCTTCATAGTTTCTTCTTGAAATAAAGGAAATTATGACATTTTTTCTTGGGAAAAAAATTTAGTGATAGTGAATCCTCTCAAATATTAACTATGTTTAAGTATTGACACTTTCCAATACTCTTACACAACTAATATTCCAAAAGATTCACTACCATTATCATGAATTGTTAAAATTTGCGGTCTCAAATGATGATAATTATTATTATTAATCACAATCATAATAATAATAATTATTAATAATCATAATAATAATGATCATCATTATTAATCATAATAATAAAAATTATTATAAAAATTAATAATAATAAATAATACTTTTTAATTTTCAATATTAATTAAATATAATTATAATTATTAGTTTTTCATTATAAGAATTAATGTCAATTCTAACGCTAACAAAATATAGTGCTTGGACTAGCGTTTAAAAACATTATGCTAATATGATGATTGGGTTTAGTAAGCGTTGAAACATACCATGCAAGAATGATGTTGTGACGACATGGGAAATAACGTGACATGGCATGATAGGCATGATCTTTGTAGGACAATCGATGCAAATTTGATACTAATTCGAAAAACATAAAAAATAGTCAGTGCGAAAATAGAATTTTGCATCGACCTCATTGTTTATTTCTAATATAAACCAAAAAAGGGGGTCCCGTTATTTCATTTTCACTTCAACTTGTAGGACAAAGCTTCTTAGAGCTTAAAGGTATTTGTGTGAGTACTTAATAGAACCAGGGAAGGGAGATTTGTGGGACATCATCAAATCTATTGGATTGCAAGTAATTTTTAATATATTTTTTTATTTTATTTTTTTTATTTTTTGGGTTATTTGTCCTCTTTTTTTTTAAATTTGCAATTTAGAAACCAAAATGGCATTTGGGTTTTGGATATGGGGTTTAGGTCAAGATGGGATTTGGATTTTTTTATATGGATTTTAGCAAAGATGGGTTTTGGGTTTTAGAGATGAGAGATGGGATTTAAAAAGAAGAAGAAGTAGGCTTAAAAGTTGTCTCTTCCTCTTCTCCATCTCTTCCTCGTCTCCTCTCCCTCTTCTCCTTCTCTTCTTATCCTCTTCCTCTCCTCCTCTCCATATTCTTCTTCCTCTTCCTTTCTTCATGTTCCTCTTCTCCTTGCTCATCCTCTCTTCCTCTACCTCTTCATCTTCCTCTCCTTCCACCCTCTCCTCCTCTTCCCCTCTTCCACTCATCTTTTTTATTCCCCCTCCTCTCTCTCTCTCTCTCCTCTTCCTTTTCTTCTCCCTCTCCCTCCTCCCCCTCTTCATTTTCCTCTTTCTTTTATTCCTCATCTCCTCTTCCTTTTCCTTTCTTCTCCAACTCTCCCTCTACCAAGGTAAGGTAAGACTCCAANTCTTTTTTATTCCCCCTCCTCTCTCTCTCTCTCTCCTCTTCCTTTTCTTCTCCCTCTCCCTCCTCCCCCTCTTCATTTTCCTCATCTCCTCTTCCTTTTCCTTTCTTCTCCAACTCTCCCTCTACCAAGGTAAGGTAAGACTCCAACACTATTGTCAATATAATGATTTCAATTACGTTGATATGTTGACATTTTTTTTTCAATTTCCAAAGTTTTGATCCAAAAAGATTCATATAAAATTACAATTGGAAAATAATTATTTTTTAATGATTTCAAATTAATATTAATTTTTATTTTTTTTTAAGTTTATTTTTATCGATGGAAAAATAAACCTATATTAACAATTTTCAAAAAAGATATATACCAAATGTAATTAAAAATGTGAGAAGGCCCAAGTGGCCTTGGGATATTTAGGTCCTTGGTCATCCTAAGGTCATGACATGAAATCATCAATTGGTTTGAAATACCCTTTGGTGGTTTAGAAATAATGTCCTATCGTGTCCATTCTTCTCTTAGTATCCCCAAATTGGTTAAAATTTCATGTTCCATGAAGTCCAACCTCCTCTGCATGTTAATTTTTTTTATTATTATTTAACAGTAACTAGGTAAGTTGTATCAAAAAAAGGATACAAAAAATGCTATAGTAGTGATTACATCATAGTACCATTCCAGTAAAAACATAGAAGTAGACTAGTGCTCTTACAAGGAGGGAGTTCCCTTGGCAGGTCCCTGTCACCCTGTAACAAACAAAAGAACAAACATAGAGTAGAGGAAATGATAATCTGGTTGAGAAAATTCAAAAGCCATCAACATCTATCTAGCCTTAACACCATTATCCCACAACGAGCCCATGAGGTAAGGAATAGCATAACAAAGGCATGCGATAACAGAGCTGGTAGCATTCAAGCACGACTGTTCCGTCTCATTGCATTTAAGTTCAAATGTTTGAAGGGCTAAACAAGATTAAATGTCATGAGATGGATGATTGTTTCGTTGGTACTCTCCACGTGAAAATAAACCAGTGATATACATGTTGATGTGAAAATCATTAATAAAAGGATTGTTTGGTGGGTTAATACACCATTAACCATAATCTCCCCTTCCTTTTGGATTGATCCCGCTTTTACCTGCCTATATGCTTCATTGTTATGTTGTTGAAGGACATGGTAGTATTATATATTAGAGATGAAACCTTCCATTTGTCTATTGTGGTCTAGGATCAAGGCGAGAAGATTGTCTACGAGCAAATTTTTTTAACCATATGATTGACAATCATACTAGAGTCTCTGATCACCTTGATCAAATACACACATGTGTCTTTGGCAATGTTGAGTCCTTGCCACAATGCATATACCTCTGTTTTATTATTTGAAGTGATACCTAGCCCCTAGACAGAGCAAGTTTTAGTCGTCCCTCTGGGGTCAATGATAATCCCCCCTCACTTGTCACCCCAAGATTCCCCTTCAAGGAATTGTCAAAGAACAAGAAGTAAGAATGTGAAGCCATCTTCCATTTTTCAAATTTAGAGATGCTCTACCAAAGCTTCCAACATGGTATAAGCATTTGTTTGGACACATTTTTTCCCAAGAGAGTTATCTGAAACTGCCCAAATCATTCTTCCTCATGTGGATTTAAACACTTATGGATATTGAGATCTTTACCTTTGGTGATGCCATTTTTTTCTAACAAACTCTTAGCCTTTGTTTCTACTAAGTGTGGACTATTCAATTCTTGATTAAATATGTTTGTCTGATTCCTTTCTAACCAAATTTTCCAACATAGAAATTTGGGCAGTGCTAACCAAAGCCTTTGAAATAATGGATTGTTCTTGAGATTACCTTTGCATGATCCCTTTCATGCTATGAACATTGGTTTCCAAGAGTTAGGCATGCTCATTGGATTGCTTAATCCTCCAAATGTTGCTTTCCAAACTCTAATGAAAAGTCACACTCAAGAAAGATGTGGTGAATTCATTCCAAATCTACTTTCTATTGTGTGCATCTAGATGGGCCTTGGATGCCATGCTTTTGGATATTTTCAACCATTAGAATTTCTCCATGGACTAGAGTCCAACAAAAAAAATTGACCTTTGGTAAACCATATGTATGCCAAATCGTCTTCCAAATCATTGACTTTTAATGTAGCACCAAGTTTTGTAGTTGATGATTGTATTCATGCTTGAAACTATAATCAACAAATCCCCAAGCTCTTTGATTTGGAATGGATTTGTCTCTAGGTGCATAGCCTTTCAAAGCAAGGATAACTTGAGACTTTAAATTTTTCATATGTTGTGCATGTAGCTCTATGTTCCAGCCTTTCCACTATCTCGTTTCTTCATCCCAAGCGAGGATATCAACTAAAGTTTTAATACCATTCCTGTGCATCCAAAATTTTAAAAGAATAAACTCTTGGTGACTTCCCACCATTTCTTTGCCCATTATTCTATATATCCATATGCTAACATTTTTCATGTTTCATGTAAACCAAGATAAATTTGATCACATAAGAGGAATTGCTTCCTTTGTTAGTTTCTAGATTGATGAACCATTCTTGACCTCTTGCAAAGAATCTATACACCTTTTTTGTTCGTTTGGGAAGTATTTTTTCTAGAGAATTCTTTTCCACCAAGTGTTTTGATCAGAGATGAGTCTCCACAAAAGTTTTTCTCCAAGGGCAAGGTTCATTAGTGAGGGGTCCTCGATGCTAAGCCTTCCATGTTCTTTGGTAGCCCTTACAATGGTCCAATTCACCAAATGAAATTTCTTAGCATTGCCCTTGCCCCCTTGCCATAGAAATCTCCTTAAATATTGAGCCAATTAATGCATAACATTCACTAGGGATAAAAGAGTGAAACACTAAAATATTATTAGCATTGTGAGAATAGATTCTATTAGTACCACTCTTTTTACCATGTTCAACTATTGCACCCCCCATTGTTGGAACTTGGACTTGAACTTGATGAGCACACTTTGCCATGTTTGGGTTGTGGGATTAGAAAGGCTAAATGACATCCCTATATATCTGAAAGAAGACCAATATTCTTAGTGAGGAAACATAAGAATACTAGAAATATATTGCAAACGACCTTTACTCACATTCCAACCATTAATTTGGCTCTTGTTGTGGTTTATATTTCCCCTAGAGGCTGAAGTGAAAAGGTTGATATCCTTTTTAAACCTTACTACAATAATGGTTGAAGCTCCACCCATTAAGAGGGTGTCATTAGTGAATCATGAGTGGTTAATGCATTTAACACCCCTTACCACTTCGATCCATGGGAAGTTGTCTAATTGTCTTTCAAATTTCAAATTCCTACTCAGAGATTCAACCATTATAATGTAAAGAATAAGGGATAATGGAAAACCTTGATGAATCCCTCTACTTGCTTTGAAGAAGGAGGTGGATCACCCATTCACTAGGGGGGGATCCATGGATTGAAAATGCAAGTAGAAATATGTCAGATGAAGGTAGGACTAAAACCAAATTTATAAAGAATATCCAAAAAAAAGAGTGATGCAGTCTATCAAAAGCATTAGCCATATCTATTTTGATAATCATACCTTTGTCCTTGTTTACTTTGCAGAGTACATTGCTTATTGTACCAATATAATGTTGTCCACGAGTTTTGGTAGAAGATGCTTCAATCAATTATCTACTATCTTGTTCAACACTTTGTATAAAGCATTGCAAAGTGAGATGGGTCGGAACCTTGAAAATGAGGAGGGGTTGGATTTTTTTGATATGGTTAAATATGCAATCCTTGGGATTGTGTTACTATAATAACAACGTAAATATGAAGAGTTGTATGTAATATGAAGAGTCATATGTTTGAGAAGACAAAACTTAGATTGTATTTATGCACCTCTCATGTTAATGCAATGCACAACAATGAAGTTACATTTTATGTCAATGCCTGGCCTGACAGTGATATCAGAGTGCATGCTAAATCCATTATTTCTCTAGGCGTTTTCTCTCCCCCAGTGTAAAGAAACACCTCCTTGTCTACTCATCTAACCTTTGGCAATGATTCCTTGTCTAGCATGTGTTTCATTCATTAATGTACGTCCTCATATATTCTCCTTAGCGCACACTATGCCCATCATCTCTTCACGCTGGTCAAAATACACCCTCAACGCAACCCTAATGTTTGTCTAATGTTTGTTGCGATTCTCTCTCCAGAAAACTCTAATTTCGCGCCCACAAATCCCAATTTATGTTGCAACTCTATAGCAAGCCCTAATTTCCATGCGACATAGTCTCTTCAACCTCTGCGATTTGACGTATCTCGAGATGGCCTCATCAACAATCTTTTGGCTGGCTCTCTAAACCATCGACTATCCAACCTCGACCTCAAGAAAACCCTAACGCATATCTTCATGAGACTCCACCACCACTCGACTCGCGACCTCAGTGACCCATGCGTTCGATCTCTTCACCGACCGACATGGCTCGACTTGTTGTACCTTGAACATATTCCATTTCTTCTAACCCTCACGACTATTCTAACTCTCTTCTAAGGATATTGTCTATTGTATATTGATTCGTTGGTCAAAATTTTGTTTTTGGCTTGAGTAGGGTTGAACTCCTCCAAACTGGCCCCTCACATGCACCCCAAGAGAGCTCTAATCTCTTAGACCACTCAGCTTACCCTTGGCATCAACTGCACTTCACATGATGCACTGGTATTCACGACCTCGTTTTATTATCCTCTTGTGCTCTAGCAACAACACTTGTAGATGTCACAACAGTTTGTCCACCTCTAGGACCAACGTGCTTAAACATATGAGCTTTCTCTGAAAGATTTTAGTTGTTGTGTTAATAATTTTTCTAAAGGATTTTAATCCTTAGCTGCCTTCTTTTCTATTTTTATCCAAACATTTTGGTTACTAAAGCAATGACTATTCTCATGGGACCAAGGCGTGTGTGCTTATTTAGGCACAAATAGGTCTGCTTGGATATAAAGAGGTAGTTGACCTTTGCATTTAAACAACAATGAGTCCTACTACCTTGACGAGTCACAAAGGTAGTTGACATTTGCATTTAAACAACAATCACACAAGTATCGAAGGAATTCCTGCGAAATCATGCTCATTTATTGAAGACAAGTTGTAGGATCCAAATAGATAATCAACTTTGATAGAGATGATGTTGTAATTGATATAAATATATCTTATATCACTGACTTATTAAATGCATTAAGCAACTCAAACATGAAACACTATCAAATCAACCAAGTACATGGAACGGATCCCTGCCAAAATCATTACTCTGCTCTGCAGACTTTCATTCAACTTCCTGTGGAACGACCATGTGGGAAATCGACGATTCCACCTTTGCAGTTGGCAGACGCTCTCTAGGCCAAAAAGGGAAGGAGGATGGGGACTAAAGAATCTCTGCATCTTCAACAAGGCGTTATTGGCATGTTCCTTTTGGAGAGCGATTTCCATCGATAACATTTGGCATCGGGTTATCAAGGACAAATACTTAGGTTCCAAACCTCTCTTCCTTTGGCTTCAAAAAACACATCTATTACAGAGCCGGGCTTCTCCCTTCTGGAAGGGACTGGTGTCTTCCTCTCAGGTGATCCTGCACTGGCTCCGCTGGAGTCCTGGATCGGGTAAAGAAATTAATCTGGGCAGAGACAAACTCATCGGTCTAGATGATCTTTCGATTCTTTCCTTACAGCTCAGGTCACATCTGATGTCTCTCAATATTTTTTCCCTTGCACAGTTAAAGAAAGAGAACCGTGCCTATCCCCTCCCTGATCACTGGCTTCACAATAGGGATTTGGCCCTCGGCGGACCCTCAGCTTTGGAGTTAGACTCTTTCACGGCTACCTTAAAGTGCTCGGGCCTCTCCCTCTCAGACGCACGGGATACCCTTACCTCGACAGGGGGCGATGGTTCAGGGATTGTAGAAGCCAAGAATGTATATGCTGCTCTCCTTCCGGATAGGGTGATCGATGCCCAGCCTTTGTGGCTCCGTGGGTTATGGTCTTGGCAGCGTCCCTTAAAACTTAAATTATTTTTTTGGCTCTGTGCTAGTGATAAACTCCTCACCTGGGAGAACCTACATAGAAGAGGTTGGCAAGGACCTGGGATTTGTGTCCTTTGTCGAAGAGCCTCGGAGGACATCCATCACCTGTTAATCCACTGTACTTTTGCTCAAAACATTTGGAAGCACACCCTGCAGCACTTCTCCCTTCCTTTCCTCTGGACCGGTGCCACCATTACTGAATGTTTCTCCACCTGGTCTACTGTCCAAGCTGCGCCTCCTACTTTGGCAGTTCTCGTTAGCTAGCATATTTGGCTAGAGCGTAACAAGGCGCTCTTTGAGGACGCTTCCCCTTCTCTTCGGGCGGTCTGCCACAGATCACAAGCCTCTTTCCATTGGCAACAGTCTACAGTCAAGGCACATCTTTACAAAGAGGTTGATTCTATCTTACTGGTAGGCTACTCTGTGGCTTTTTTTGATGGAGCGACACAGTCTACAGGTTTATGCTGTGGTGCTGGAGGCACTTTCAAATCGCATCCGGAGAGGACTACAAAGTGGTCTCTAAGTTGTGGTAGGGGTACGAATACCAAAGCTGAGCTTCTGGGCTTATGGACTACACTTATGCTGGCATCCTTTTGGTCCCTAGATCACCTTCAGGTCATAGGCGACTCAAAAGTTATCATTGACTGGATTAATCGTAAGTGCAATCTCCATTCCATCCACGTGGAAGGCTGGAAACATAAAACACAACAACTGGCTCTCTCCTTTACTGACATCTCCTTCTGCCATCTCCCCAGATCTTTCAATTCTGAGGCGGATGCACTCTCCAAGAGAGCTCTCAGTCAAGTGGTGGGCAGACTTTCCATCTATCACTGTGACAGAGGACAGGAGAGTCCGACTTCCTTCTACAATCTCTTCGAATTTTAAAACAAGATCGCAGCACCGGAATGCGCACAATGTGCCTTGGTTTCTACTAGCACCTGTCTGCTTGTTCGGCGATGGAGGCAGGCTCATTTTTTGCCGTGGTGGCAATTCTACTACATTGGGCGATTGACAGAACTAGTGGTGTATTCTGTGCTTTAGTTTTCATTTGTGATAGTCGGGATAACCATAGTTCTCGCGTTACCATTCGACGATTGCAGTGTGAAGGAGGCTGGTGTCACTGGTCGTGACTTTTGATTCACATCATTGGGCGCTTGACTGTACAAGGCATGTTTTGAGATTTACAATTTTTCTTTGAGTTGGCTGTGTCGATTCTGGACTCGTAGATCTTCCTCTCTTACTCCCTGGCAACAATATTCTTAGTTTTTTGCATGTCCAGATTTGTATTGGTTCTCGCTATAATCCGGCTATATGTCTGGTTACAGAGTTTTGTAAATGATTTTATACCTTTTATAAAATTGAGTAATTTCTCCTGGGAAAAAAGAAAAGAAAAAAGTACTAAAGCTTTAGCAAATGAAGCACAAATGAATTAAAATGATGATATCTCTTAGAACAAGAATGATCACATTAAATGACAAACTAAAGTGATAGCTAAAGAATGAGGTACTATCAAATCAATGAAGTACCAAAGCATGAAGGAATTAAGCACAAATGGATTAAAATAATGATATCTCTTTCATGAAGAATGAATTAAAATAACGATATCTCTTATATCAAGAATGATCACATTAAGGTCCCATGGGATAACACAATTGGTTAAGACATGCACACACTCTTCCAGTTTGGGGAGAGGTCGTGAGTTCGAAACCTGTGTCCCTTGGGGCTGCGAAGCTTTATCACTCCCATACCAGCCACTATGTGGGGAAGTATCTGGGGTGGGTTTCCAGCGCGGAATCTCCAACGTGGAAAAAAAAGAAAAGAATGATCACATTAAATGATAAATTAAAGTGATAGCTAGGTGACACTTTTAGGGATTTTTTAATTTTTTATTTAAATATTGTAATACAATACCTTTTAAAATCACATAAAAATAGTCATATCATATCATTTCATTGTTTTCAACTAATAGAGAATTAAGAATTTCAAATTCTACTCTCTCTCTCTCTCTCTCTCTATATATATATATAATTAAAATTAATAAAAAAAAAATTAAAAACTTCAAAAATCTTTTTGCAATCACATGCAACAAATTAAAAGTCAAAGGAAGTTGACTCATAAGCAATTATAATACCACAGGTATAATAATATCTTCAAATCATAAAACTTTGTAGAGGAGATTAACATTGCAATTATAAATATGGAAAATACATGACACTCCTGCTGAAAACTTAAAAAAAAATCTAGAAAGTTCTATAATACCAAAATTAAAAATACAACAACCGAATTTCAAAAATATTAAAAGTAAACAAAATAAATCCATGATTGACAACTCTCATTATAAGTAATATTGATAGTTATATCTCAAGGTACCTCTAGCATGAAACCTCGTCCCATGTGAGTGAGTGAAAACAAATCAAACTTTAAACCAGGGATTCCATCACCATAAGTAAGATCTAGGCACACGATACCCATTATGGACATCAACTACTAAAAGTCAAAAAGATTTTTGCATTAAGGTTGCTACTATATTCCACGATACAGGGAGAATACATACATAGTCATTGAGAAGTAGAGCATCCATTGAAAACCCCCAAGTGAAATTATTCATATCATATTTTTGCACTTGGTCATCAATGACAACACACTATGCTCAAGAACAAAGCAATTTGGAATATATATATATATATATATATATGATTCTCCCTATAGTAATAACACAACATGAAACGAAACAATGGATTTAAGAGTGTTTCAAATCTTTTCAATTTTGGGGCTTTGATAATGGGTTGACTTTAGGATGGCTAGGTAGTTAGTGGTTTTGTAGTTAAAAGGTCAGTGATACATATTGGAGTACGTGATAGGAGTATAAAAGGTCACCATAGCGACACTTGAAGCCTGTTAGCCCCACCTATTTGTTACATGTGTAACACCTCTTCTTGCTCTTTCTTGGTTCCTCCTCCTCCTCTTCTTGTTTCTCCACAACTTGCTATGCTAAGCTGGATGAGTCGGTGCCCATAGCCATCTCCACTGTTGCTACTATTTGCACTGTCGGGGCATCATCACTTGGGGGCAATGGCATGGCAGAGAGTGGGATCGATGGGTGTTTCTCATTAGCTACTCAAGCATTGATTGTTGGGGTTTCAAGTGAGAAGAGAAAGAAGGTTGTTTGGCATTAAGCTCTTTGTAGCACTTGGAATACAATTTCATGGTGGTCACACTCCCAAAGAGGTTGGAGTTGTTCAAGTAGTGGATTGGCCCCTCCTTCCTTCATTTTCCCATCACGAAAAATAAGAAAATAACATTCTTAGAAAATCGTCCTTACCGAATGTTGTTATTATAAGCTTGATTCCAAAAGCATAGAAAGAAGGAACAACTTGAAAAGAAACCCGAACAAAAGGTCATTTGTTATCATGAGGGTCTATCACATTTAGGGTTACCATGGTGGCTATGGCATCTGGATCCTCACCCGAGACAAATCCCACTGAACTAAGCTGAGCCCCACCCTCAATCCTCCTCCTGCATGGACGATTTCACCAAAGACATTCAATAGAAAAAGAAGAAAGAAGCCCAATTTTACAAAAATAAAATCAAAGTTGGATGCTCTAGAAATGACGAACATCCCAAAAAGAAGGAAACCTATGGAAGTGTTAGAGGCACTTACCTGTCCCAACAAAACATTAAAATCATCACCTACCACACCATCGACAACATACTATAACATATATATATATATATATATATATATATTTATTTTTTTTATAATTTTTTTTCTTTTACTTATAGCCAATAATAAAAATTGTACTTTCATTCAATAAAAATTTAGAAAATATTATTTAAACTAAAAAATTAAATAAACATTTTAATTTATATTTTGATTGTATTTAAACATGACCTAAACTAACAATAATCTCATGTCATAAGTGAAAATTACTAATTATAAGAAATTTATTTTTAATTTAAATATTGCAAATCCATAATATATTAAAAAATATATAATATATTAAAAATATATATATACTAAATTATTTTATAAAATAAATTTATATTTAACTAAGTTTAACAATAAAAACAATATTATACACTTAATTTGTAATAAATATAAAAATATTTTTAACAATAAAAACAATATTATACACTTAATTAATTTGTAATAAGTATAAAAATATTTTTAACAATAAAAACAATATTATACAGTTATTTTGTAATAAGTATAAAAATATTATAAAATTTTAAATTATTTTTATAATAATAATGTAATTTTAAATCACAATCTAACTTTAAATTGATATAAAATAAAAATAAAAATATTCTTGTGAAACAAGGAACTCTTTATTCATCTTATACTTTTAAAAACATTTTAAAAAAGATTAACACTTTTTCTTAACCAATCAAATCTTCCATGAAAAAAGTTATCCCTTCTTCTCAACGAAAACAAACTTCCATGGCCAAATCAAAATACACTAAAATTCAAACTTCCACTTAAAAATCAATTCTACACCAACCATATTATAAAAATGAAGACTCCTCGTTTGACAAAATTCAGTTATTAAATTCCAATTTCTACGACAATGACCTCGATGTCCACACCACCTTATCTTCCACAGCATATATATTAAGAATCTCGACACACAATCTCGACACACTGACCAAATATTGAGAATATAGACCCACCACATTTCCTCAGGTGCAGTTGTCGTCCTCTGAATCGCCAAATGTCAATTCCATCACGTTTTCATCCCATTTCCTTCCAAACAACACTATTTTCATCGCATTTCCTTCCAAACAACACTAGAAGTCGGTGGGAAGAAACGCTAACAATACAGCAGCAGGGGGGGACAAGATAGACAAGATATATTCATTATCATTATCTGGGCTGTTGCAGACAATCACAGTTGAGAGAGTGCCAGTGGGTATTGTGAAATTCATTCAGAATTATCTCTTCCAGGATCAGAGTTGAGAGAGTGCCAGTGGGTGTTGTGAAATTCATTCAGAATTATCTCTTACAGGGTAGGCACATCAAATATTCCATCTATTTCTTACATTCACGGCTTCATTCTGTGCTCTTTCTGTTTTTTACATTAGAGTCTAGACAGTTAAGATTTTAACATATGTGCATATATATATATTTTTTAATGCAAGGGAAAAAAAATTGTATTTGTATTTGATATTTAAAGAAAAATCAAAATATACATGGACTAGCCTTTCCGCTCAGTTCCAAGTATCCAGAATGTCTTCAAACCTAGACTTAAGACATATATAGTCTTCTGTTTCCGTAAATCGAAATTGGGATCACACCAGTCAGTATACAATCTGAAAACATACTTCAAAAACAGACTTATTTGTACTCAAAATAAAAAACATGCTGCTGAATACAAAAGAACAGGTCATAAAAATTGACTTTTAGATTTCATCCAAAAGGATATTATCCCTGAACTCTTGCTCAATTAGGTGACCTTCCTGCAAAATGAGAGCTTCTTTTGAGAGTTTATCTGCTTTGTAGTTGAATTCCCTGTAAACATGCGATAAGGAGATTTCTTGAAAGAGGGCCCTTTTCTCCCAGTTAAATTGTTGGGCTTAAGGCCATATTTGTAATTTGATTTTTCCTATTTGCCCATGTTAAATTTTATATGCAGCAGCGAGAGCCATTCTCCTGGAGGATGGCTAAGACCCTAGACGAGATCTAGGGCCCCCAGTGCACTCCTGGGGTATGTGGTCTGGGACCAAACAGTCAATGCCATGGCAAAAGACCCTTCTTAGAGACTGATTATGGCGGGGTTCTTGATCACAGGACAAAACATTATAAGACCCTAGTTGTGATCTAGGGCCCTGGACAGGGTCCAGGGTACACATGCACAGGGCATTGGGTTATTGGTCTGAGACCAAGCTATTACAAGACCCTAGATGTATTCTAGGACCCCTGGATGTTCGAGGGGATCCTTGCTTAGTGCTTGTATTGATCTTTGGATGTGTTCCTAGGTGGTTGATGATACAAGACCCAAGATGTGTTCTGGGGCCCCTGGATGTGTTCAGGGGAATCCTTGCTGGTGCTTGGATTGATCTGGATGTGTTCCTTGGTGGTTGATGATACAAGACCCTAGATGTGTTCTAGGGCCCTTGGATGTCTTCCAGGGAACCTTGTTTGGTATGGATTGATCATAGGATGTGTTCCTTGGTGGTTGATGATATAAGTCCCTAGATGTGTTACGGGGGCCCTGGATGTGTTCGGGGAATCCCTTGCTAAGCGTAGGTTGATCAGCAATTCCGGCCTTAGAATTGGATAAGACCCCTGAAAAAGTTATGGGGCTACTTGTTCCTCTATCAAGTATTTTGATGATACATGACCTTCCTTGAAGAAAGACCGCAACCACAAGAGGGATAAAGTCCCTTATGCATTGATGATAAAGTAATAGGTTCACCATATGATTTGAAGGAATGGGTAATGCCACCTTGCTAACCCTCCCTTACCCTTGATTTGATTGATTTGGGGTTTTTATTGATTTATTTAGTGGTTATGATTCTAAAGTTAATCAAACATTGGCAATTGTCACATGTTTAAATTTCTAATTTAAACATGTGACATTTATGATAACTTAATCTTACCCCTCCTTGCCCTAGTGCGTCCTAATCTAGCCCTAACCCTTATTCTAACTACTATATAAAGAACCCCCTCCTACACCTAAGATTCATTTCATTCTACTTATGCTAGCGTGGGGATTCTTCTTGTGCATGACCTCCATCCTTCTTACATTGCGTTGGTGACCTTGTTGGTATCACATTGTTGTAGTGATCATGAGGGTTTCTTTGGTAGAAGTGCTAAGCGTGGAAGTCCTAAGAGCTGCTGACCTGGGATTTTATGGTTTGTATTTGTGTATGCTGCTTTGTAGAGAGGTCAGGCCTCCTTCCTTGTTGTCCACATGGTGAGGATTTGCTTAGCATTTGCACCAATGATATAACCTTGGCCTCCTTCCCTTATTCTTTGTCCCACACACTGCCGTTGAGGATTAAAGTTTGGAGCGGCCTCTTTTTGTCCTCTGCTGTTGCTGTAATGACCCCTTGAGGACTACAGTCCACTACTAACGTTGATAGCCATTTTGTGATGGATACCGTCCTCTTCTGCCTTTCCGTGTCCTCTCTTGGGTGCAGCGTCCTATCGTGTAGGGTTATCTGGCATGTGACATCCTCTTAGCGTAACTTGCTTTGTGGTGCCGTGAGTTCTTGAGTCTTGTCCCCTTTATATAGATTGCTCATTCTAATGGTCGTGTATTTGCCGTGGCAATATTGATCTTTGCCGGTGACTAGGGTGATATTCTTGTAGGTAGGTGTTGGTAGTGGGTGATCACAGTTTAATGCCTTTTGTATGCTGTGGCCCTCTAGCTGGGGAGTAGGTTTTGTGGAATTACGCTCCCCTCAAGCTTGGTGGCGGCTTGAAAATTCCTTCAGCACTGGGCATAAAGATCTTTTTTGTAGATCATAGACTGAACTGGCGAACATGTCTACAAATGGTTCTAGAAGTCTTATGGTTGTTTCTCTTCGAGGGGCGAGTACATTGTGCCGGGTAAGTTTTGCTTCCTACTTATTTTCTTTTGATTTGAATCTGATCTGATTACATAAGTGTTTAATATGGTAAGCGTTGTATAGATCTTAAGAGATGTTTATTGAAATGATTAGGCAGAGCTACAAACTCATCTCTTCAGATCTGGATCCTATCTTACTGTTTAACTATCTAATTACGTGCTTAAAGCTGTCCTCTATAAGCGCTTCTTGTTTTAAGTTCAGATCTAAGCATGTTCCATACAACTTTATAGTTTCATACCTATGCTCACCTTATTGATTATTAGTTCTGAGCTATTGTTTAGATCTAAGCTTTGTCTTTGATCTTCAGATCTATTTCATAATAAGTCTATTGTTGTCTTTCTGAGATCTAAATGCTAGCTAAAATATTCTAAGTCTTTGATCCTTAGATCTAGCAGTTCTTGATCATTGAATTTTTAAAAGTGACTACTGTTCTGCAATTTTACACTAAAACTAACATGGTATCGGAGCTATGGACTTGAAGGAGCTCAAGAGGTGAATAAAGGCCTACGGTAAAATTACTTTGAATTTGGTTTTGCGATTCGAGCTTGAGAAGAGAATTTCTATTCTAATAAGCTTAAGATGAGCAAACATCTTTTAGCAGCTTTTTGTTTATTCCCTTGGAAACTTAAGCACTTAGTTATGCTTTGGAAAGAAACTTAAGTCATTGAACCTAAGATAGTTCAATCCACCTTAGCAGTACCCATTGCCGGAAGTGCTTCTGTATCTTTTAGTAAGTAAGATCTGATTAAGGTTTGAATGACTGTGGTTTTGTCTATGGCTGTGATCAAAGTACATACATATTCAGCATAATAGTTAAAGAGCTCTCTGTCTTGTAGTCGGAGAGGTTGTAAGATGCACAGCAGGTTAGAACACAATACTAAGCGGTCATCTTAAATGTATCTGGAACTGCATGTGAAATCTCCTTTTTCTTTTTGACCTCTTGACTAGAAGTTATCTTTATATTTTTTGTAGGCTGTTTAATATAAAAGGGAATGATAAATGATCTTGCGCACTCATGAGAATTACGAATTTAAATTGCCTGCGATGTTTTGAAGTGTCCTGTGCAAGTTTGGGTGAAAGCTTCTTGTAAAGAAATTTCTAGGGCACAGAGACTCTTAGTGAATTATCTAGATTACCAAGACCTTTCTTCTATACTGTTTGACTGAAGATTAAATTACAAACTCAGTTGAGAGAAGGTAAAGGGTGATGGAATTGCGGAAACATTCATCATTCAAGATGATAGGAAATAACTTTGTCAAGTTTGAATACTCAGCTGCTAATATATCACATGATCTTAACTGAATTGCTGGTAATGGAAATCCGAAACTGTGGATTTAACAACTTCTTATGCATACTCATGTTTCATATTACAAAAGGTAAACAAGTTTTAAAATTGACCTCAATACTTTGAGTAGTAGAATCTTAGATATGACTTTGATGTTTAAGCTTTGAATGGGATGACTTTTGACAATGCAGTGTTTGACATTTTGTTTTCTCTTAAGGACACTAAAGTTAATTGAACTAACTCTGCAAAAGTCCTGGTTAACTTGAGACGATAGCATGATACAAAGTTCATGCATAACTCAAGCCTAAGTAAGTTTCATGTACACCTCATTTACATGACCACATATGACTTCAAGATGAGATAACCTTGCTGTCATCTCTATGTGCCCATGTCTAAACTGAATACTGTCAGAATATCATATTTTAATAAGCAAGGAATCTATGATACCAGCACCTACTTACTTTTGGTAAAGGTTAAAACTCTCCTTGATTGAAGCAAAGAAGTTGATCTTTTATGAAAGACAACATATAACCGAGGGCTATTTTTCTTGGTTAAAGATTCCAACTGTGTATCTTGGTGGATGGGATAAATTTTTGTTTTTGAGAGATACTAATAATATCATTTTTTTTGTATTTTGGAGTCATTATACAGGGAACTTCAAAGGAAGTCGACTTTTTCATCCGATATTGGCACCATGAACATCTGAAAAGTTAAGACACGTCGAGGTCGCAAATGTTGAGGGAGCAAATTAATGAGAGAAGCGGCGAGAAAGGCAGATTTTTTGGACTCGGAGGGAGCAGTCTCTGAATTTGGATTAGTCCTTGTCCAACATCAAATTCAACAGCTTAATAGAATCCAAAAATTCTATCAGTTTCCTTGAGAGGAAACAAGCCTGATGCCAAGAAATATTAAAGAGCCGAAAAGCCTCTAGCACCTAAAGGCCCTGGCACAAGAAGCAGAAACTAAATGTGTATTCTGGGTCTCTAGAATGCGGTAAGCTCATGATTGATTCAGAAGCTTCCTAAATTGAAATAAGGAAGGATGATGAGAATATACTTATGACTCATATTCATCAGGATCCTTTTGTCACATTCCTACACATTAGGATGTTAGCTTGTGACAGTGAAGTTAAACAAGAGGCTATCCATAGAAAAGAACCTCATGGATTATAACTCACGGGAGCTTGGTGTGACAATTTTTTGATCATCCTTATCTGAAGATTGTTCAAAATCTTCATACGTTTTCTTCTGAGGAAAGAATTGTTATATTTCTCGGAATTTAAGAGGAGTTTTGAAATGAAAGACTGGTCCCTACACATTCTTGAGCTTGAAGTTTTGGCTGTGAAATCGGAAAGATATCTCCGCAGGGAAAATATGTAACAGTGGTAGCCAGGTTTGGCGGGATAAACTGCATATACATGAACACAAATGATCTCTAATTTAAAGAATCCACGAGATCAGGCCACAAGCTCCCGAGATCAAAGTTCTCCGCTTCTGGTCGATTAGTTTATCACCATTATATCACGAGAAACCGGACATCACGGTATCACGGTAGTGTTCGGTGGAACCATATGTGAACCGAGAAACATTTACATCTGATTAACGTAGAAACACACATTAAGGATCACGGTCTGAGATACCTCAAGAATTATGGCTCCATGGTTTCACAAGTCAGATTGGATGAGAGGTAATAGACACGAAAAGTACTTCAGTTATTGCCCGGTTTAGATTTGAGAAATGATTTCGGATTCGGCCGGAAATAGGGCTCCATGTATACTGATATCACTTTCTTTGACGTACCAAGTAGAAGCGGTGTGGCTCAAAGGAGCCTCGGAACTGTTGAGAGCTTGGAACCTTAATACAGTCCATACAGCGTATCCAAATCGAACGGTCATTAGCTCAAGCGAGAACTGTGTTTTTGAAACACGTAGTGAAGGTATTGCTATAGCGTCGAGAAGAAAAGAAAATTCTCAGCATTCGACTATGTTTACGATAGGTAGAAACGGACAGGACATTTCCCGCAAACCAACATCCTTGACAAAGTTTGTATACTTCGTGACAAGCTTGGTGTAGCCGAGAAAGCCCCTCTCTTAAGAGGGAGTGTTAAATTTATATCTCACGACAGCAGGCTTATTCTGGAGGATGAAAATAGGACCCTAGGCTTGAGATCTAGGGCCTAGTGCACTCCTGGGGTATTTTGTTTGGGACCAAACAGTCAGTGGCATGGCAAAAAGACCCTTCTTAGGGCCCCGGTATATGACTGGGATTCTTAGTGCAGGACCAAAAGAACATTTATAAGACTAGTTGTGATCCCTGATTTGAATGGATCCCACGGTACTTGTACAGGGCATTGGGTTCTGATGCGAACCAAGCTATTACAAGACCACAAGATGTGTTCTAGGGCCCCGGATATATTTCGAAGGGGAATCCTTGCTCGGTGCTTGGATGATCCTTGGATGTGTTCCTTGGTGGTTGATGATACAAGACCCTAGATGTGTTCTAGGGCCCTGGATGTGAGGGGGAATCCCCTCTATAGTGCTTGGATTGATCCTTGGATGTGTTCTTGGTGGTTGATGATACACAAGACCCTAGATGTGTTCTGGGCCCCTGGATGTGTTCAGGGAATCCCTTGTTAGTACTTGGATTGATCCTTGGACAGTGTTCCGAAGTCCTTGTTTGAGTACTTGGATTGGAGTCCTTGGATGTGTTCCTTGGTGGTTGATGATATAAGTCCCTAAATGTTAAAGACTTTGGATGTGTTCCGGGGAAATCCCTTCTCGCCAACTTAGGATTTGTTCCTTGGTCTTCGACCTTGGTGGATAAGACCTAGGAGAAAAAGTCTGGGGCTACTTGATTTTAATCAAGTGCCAGTGGTACATGACCTTCCTTGAAGAAGGACATAACCACAAGAGGATAAAGTCCCATATGCATTGATGATAAAAGTAATAGGTTCACCATATGATTTGAAGGAGATAGATGCCACCGCTTTAACCCCTCCCTTGCCCTTGGTTGATTGATTTGGGTTTTATTGATTTATTTAGGGGTTATGATTCCTAAAGTTAAACATTAATTGTCACATGTTTAAATCCAAATTTAAACCTTCTTGACTTATCTCTTAACCTAGCCCACAAGAGTCTAGCCTAGCTAGCCTAACCTTGCCTAACTACTATATAAAAGAACCACACCTCCTACACCTAAGTTTATTCATTCCTATTGTGTGCTATACATAGGATTCTTCTTGTCTGCGTCCTCTATCCTTGCTGTTGTGTTGAGCGGACTCTGTTGTTGTCTGCTGTTGTAGTGATCCCTTGAGGGTTTCTTTGGTAAGTGCTAGCGTGGAGAGTCCTAAGTTGCGGCCTCAGTTTTGGTTTGCTGTTGTGTCTGCTGTGAGAGGTGCGGCCTCCTTCCTTGTTGCTGTCCCTGCCATTGAGGATTGCTTAGCAGTCCCTTGTGTGGGCATAGCTTGGCAGCCTCCCTTCCTTGTTGCTGTGTCCCTGCTGTTGATAGCTGAAGTTTGGAGCGGTCTCTTTTTTTCTCTGTTGTTGCTGTAATGACCCCTTGAGGACTACCGTCCCTTTACTACTTGCTGTTGTGTATTTGCTGATGGGTGCCACGTCCTCTTGTCTGCCTGCTGTGTCCTCTACTGGGTGCCGTGTCCTATCTGATGTAGGGTTATCTGCTGTAGCAGCATCCTCTTAGCCGCAACTTGCTTCTGTGGCTGCCGTGAGTTCTTGGAGTGCTGCCCCCTTTGCTGTAGGGTGCTACAGTGTGGTCTAGCTGCAGTTTGTGTGACTGCCGTGGCAATATTTGATGCTGCCGTGACTAGAGGTGATGTTACTGTGGCTGTAGGTGAACCAGCCGTGGGTGATCTGGTTTTAATAACCTTTTTTGTATGCTGTGTGGCCCTCTAGCTAGGATAAAGTTTTGTGGGTAACCCTCAAGCTTGGTGGCAGAGAGTTCAGCTAACCTTGAGGATCTTTTTGTAGATCCATGAACTGAACCTTTGTCTGGAGCATGTCACAGTTCTAAGTCTCTTATGGTTATTGTTTCTCTTTCTGAGGTAAACTTACTTAGTGGGAATTTTGCTTCCTACTTATTTTTCTTTTGGTTGAATCTGATCTGATTACGCCAGTATTTGTATGGTGAAAAGCATTGTATAGATCTTAAGAGATGTTTATTGTGAAATGATTAGGCAGAGATACTAACTCATCTTTTCAGATCTGGATGTTATCTTACTGTTACAGCTATGTAATTCTGTGCTTAAGCTGTCCTCTATAACCTTGTTTAAGTTCAGATCTAAGCATGTTCCATACAGCTTTATAGTTTCATACCTATGCTCACCTTATTGATTATTAGTTCTGAGCTATTGTTTAGATCTGATCTTTGCCCTTGATCTTCAGATCTATTTCTTACTAAGTCTACTGTTGTCTTTCTGAGATCTAAATGCTAGCTAAAATATTCTAAGTCTTTGATCCTTAGATCTAGCAGTTCTTGATCATTGAATTTTAAAAGTATCTGATAGAACATGAAACTCACAACATTTCGTCCCGTGATAGGACACAGAGCAGACAATAATTGGAACACTGTTTGATCATGTGGGATGCTCCTGGGGCTGTGCATTTGGCTTGCCAGGCTGGGCCATGAGGCTTGGAATGGTGGGCATTAGCAGCCATTTCAGAGCAGAGTGGTGTGAGACGTGGCACTGGGATCCTTGGGCAGAGTCTTTGGACATTGATGCAGAAGGTTATAGTCTCCATGGACTGTCATCATGAGCTTGGTGAGGTGCTCGAGCTGGCCTCTGTCCTCTTGGGGCATGTCCTGTTTGCCAAGCTACTTCCACATTCCCCATAAAACATAACATGGTAATGCTCTATGAGAGTTAAGTATTTGCAGATAAGTTGCCTGGCTGGATGTTAGGTAATTTGATTGATAGCTTTGTGAGTTCTTATCAATGGCTTTCAAATTGAGTTTGGAGGTTCTGTTTGCAGAAGATCAAGGAAGACATCATAAAAAATATGAGTTCTCATTTAGTTGTGAAAGTTCACCCTCTATCCTGCTACTCATTTGGGAAAAAGGAAGCCAAGGTGGATAAAGACATTTTTCTGTCAGACAGGCTGGACAGAATGAGAGCCAAGTAAGTTTTGAATTAGCCATGGATTTAAGTAAACAGTAATAGATATTTAAGTAAACAGTAATAGATGGCAAAGCATATTTAAGTAAACAGTAATAGATGGCAAAGCATATTAATTTATTTGAATTCGATAGATGGTGCACCCTTATATGAAATAAATTTTAACAGAGGTCTCTATGAGACTGACTTTCTGGGATTTCAATTTATTCCTTTCTTTGGCAGTAGAGCTCTATTTTCATTATAAAGATATGAAGCTGTTATAGGATGATTTCCAGTGTTTGCTCTAATCTTTGCTCGGGTCAACATAGCCTTAGCACCAAACTATGGAGATTCTATATCTTTCCTGTATAGCTTCAACATAGCTGACAACTGTGCAGCTTATTCAGCTTAAAAACAGATAATTCTCAGAAAGGAAAAGTTAACAGTTTCTTCATGGAAAGTGGCCCTGCATCTTCTTTTCCAGAGAAAATAAATCCCTGCCTGCCTGATAGTATTCCATATGTCTCTGTCTTGTTGCATGATCATCTGCACATCCCCTAAAATTACTTCCTTATAACCGAGAGGCCTGACCAACAGGGTTGTGTATTCTGATGAAATCTATACCCATAGTGCCCAATCGGCTCTACAACACCAAAACACATGCTTAATTGTCTCTTCTTTGTCACATATAACACAGAACTCATCTGTTAGTCCTGAATTGTGAAGCCTAGCCTTGACTGCTAAATTTTGATTAATCACCTTCCAACCTAAAACTTGAAACTTAGAACACTCTTTTTTTCTAAATACCCCGACATCTTTAACTCCATCTGCCCACTGCATTGTGCCCCCCTACTTTCTATTAAGTTTATAATTTGTAACAGGTGATGTAGACTTTTTCTGCATAGACATAGAGCCTTGGTAGATGAAGGCGAAGATGTTCTGATCAATAAGAATGACTTTTCCTAGCCGCTTTAAAATGCTTTCCTTCACTTTCCTAAAATTTAACTATGTAAACCAAAGGTTAGAGGAGTCATTCCTTTTGTAAAAATTCGAATTATACAAGACTAAGCAAACACAAACCCAACCATGCCTTTCATTCCCATGTGCACTGTTGGTGGAGGAGTCCCTCTTTGTCCTCTTTTGACTATCATATTAAAGTCTCCACAAACTAATCAATTGGCCTCTGGAAGGTTGTTCAATGCATAAATGTTGGCCCACCCCAAAGTATGGATGTCAAGGTTCAAAAAAATCTACAACACTCTCTGGGACAGGTCCGCACCCTACTTAGAAACAAATGCAGCAAGTTTAGGTGAAACGAACATTGCTACACCACCTTTTCGTTATTCATGTGTTGATGCGAAAGAAATAGCATGAGGCCAAATATAGTTGAGAGAGGTCTATAACAGAAATGTGTAATTGTAACTTCCTAGAGGCAGACTATATCTAGTCTCTACAGAGATTTGGCACAAACATCTGACCATGACCCTATTGGTAGGGTTTGAGGCACCCCCTAATATTTTGTTAGAACACTTTCATGTTGAGGGAGAGTGGAAAGTCCGTACTCTGATACTGCCACCATTGCCTGCATCCATTTAATATAAATCCTTCATAATTCCAAATAAAATGGATGTGGATGTCAGAGTTTGCATGCCTGGGAAAATTCACTTAGAGGTGGTTCTTTACCTTCCTGTGCCTGTACATTCGCACTTGGATTCAAAAGAGGCAGAGGTTAGCCTGAGTGTTGGTTGAGGCCTGAGGCTTTTGCTGTATAATATCTAATTACTATTGTTTACATTAATAATTATTACGTAGAGTTATGCCCATTAAGATAGCCATATCTCTTAGATCTTATATATGTGACCATATTCTTGATTGCATATCAGTATACCTCTGTAACTCTTATATTGGCCACAAGGGGATAGTCCTTGAATCGATGATCAAGACTTTGGAAACAAAAGCAGTTATTCTGGATATTAATGTAGTGCATTGGTTGATGGATAATCCTATTGTCGACCTAAATATCAATGTGCTCATTCAAATCACGCGACCTAAATTTTGCAGTTAGGCCTTGGTTGGAATACTTTATGGCTGATGGCAAATAATTTTTTCAATGGGTTGAGCTAGCCTATCGAAATAATGTCATAATTGGACTGGTAGACTAGGGAACTCCACTTGGATCAGGCAGTGAAGCTCGAATGACTTCTGTGTTGAAAAGTTTTCTGTCCAATGACAAAGCACAACCAGTATATGCAGTAACCCTATAACTTGCACTGCAAGATTGACATGCATCACATAACATCCTTAAAGGTAAACACAGCAAAGCTTTGGTCATGTTTCAGATACCTTTGACATGCCAACCATAAGGGTCCCATGACTCTCTAACCCAGTCTTTAATTATGTTCTCAAAGGAATGTTATTGTATTTGGAGCTCAGTTCATGTTGGAGGTTGCCCAACCCAAGAGGCAAGTGAACATTGCATTTAGTTTTGAATATCAAAAGAGGTTTGCTTATTGTTGTTATTTTCCAATTCTAGTTTTGTTTATTTGCTTTCCGGAACTATATTTCCATCTGTCTTGCTTTGTTAATTTGCTTTCTGTAGCTATATTCCTTCTGTTTTGCTCTAAATATTATGTTTCAGCTAATAAGGAACACCACAAGTGGTATTAGATCACTTTCCTGTGCCAACACACGCTCCAATTTTAGAATTTTTTTTTAAGGGTAGAGATGTGTTCCAACATCTTTAAATAACATAGAGATCTGTTGTTTAGTGGGTAAACCTGCGATTGGTGAAGAATATATTCAAAAAGTGCAAAAGGGCCAAAGGCGTCACCTGGTTGGACACCCTTGTAACCTTTGTTGGTACCCCTTTGAGTAGTACCACATCAGACATCACCTGTATATGGATTTGTCTTACATGTATCTCTAGGTATATTGGAAGCCCCTTATGCACTCCTGAAACCAGCCTTGCATAATCCTGTTGGCCATCCTACTGCTATAGTACATTGAGAACAACACTTGGGGAGATCACTCTTGACTCTCACGTACTAGGGAGTCAAGTAATACGACTAAGGGTACGTTCTATCCTCCTTAGTTGGTGTTGTGAAAGATTCAACCGATTACTATTGTTGGAAACCCTTTAGTATATTAGAGAGCTATAGCACTTGACACTCCTTTGTCCTTGGGACTCTACAAACCCTAGCTTCTACAACAAAGCCAACAAATTTCCTACACAATTTGCAATATCAAGAATTTGGGGATTTCATTAGTGCAGTGATACTTGCAAGGGAGTAATACTCCCTTGGATTTAAAAAAAAAGTTTGGGGCCCACCAACACCATTGTGGGAGACCTAGCTCAAAATAATAATACATTAATCGTCGTGGTGTCACTTTCTAGTAAATATTTTTTGTGGACCCGCTAGTACCATTGCTTGTAACCCCTGTCTACAGGTTCCTCTTTGGACATTGATCATGTTGGACTAGCTCTTGGATAACCCCTTTGGTGGACCTAGTGGTCCCATGACAAACACCCTCAACATGTCGGCCATGGATGAAGTAAAGCAAATGGTTCAGCCTCTCTCCTAGTCAGTTATCACAATGGAATCCAATATGATGTCCCTCATTGCACAAGCAGGCCTTTGTTTTGATGAGATTGAGAATTTGAAGGATACAACTAATGACGGTGGTAATGTCTTTGGTGAAGGCCCCCATAAGGGTAAGCACATTGAAGAGGAAGAAGATCCCACTAATGACTTCTCATTTTTTGACCATTCCCAGGATCTGATGCCTTGCTTCCTTAGAGTTGATCTAAATAAATTTGATGGATCGGATCCGACAAGTTGGATTAACCAAATGGAGCTCTACTTTTCCCTTTATGCCATAGTAGATGACTCATTGAAACTACGAATAGGTGTTCTCTATTTGGATAGGGAACGTCGACAGTGGTGGCAATGGCATAAGAAAGCATCTCCAAGGGTCTCTACATTATGAAAGCCTTATTTGCTCACTTTATCAGAGGTAAAAAAAATTGGGAAGACTATATTGATTCTTTTGAACGTTTGGCTATTAGAATAAAAAATTTAACAACAAATTTTTTAAGCAATGCTTTATCAGTGGTATTAAGGAGGAAATTAGAGCCAAAGTAGAGATGAACCACCCTGCTACTTGGTTGGAGACCATTCAACTTGCTTTTCATGCCTAAGTTATATTCTATGCTCAACCCAAATGCCTCAACTTTGCTCCATGTCACCATCCAAATATGGTGGCTCCTCGGCAACTTGCTCCACCCCTCAAGGTCCACTAGTTGACACAAGTTGAAATTGTATAATATCAACTCAAGGGTATCTATTATAATGTCTTCCTCAAACTTTACATCCTTGCTTACTATTGTCTTCCTTTGCTCTGGAATATAGACCTTGTAAGCTTTTGAAGTCTCACTGTAACCCAAAAACAAATCCTTCCCACTAGAGGGCTCCAACCGTTGATGTTTTGTAGCATCGAGAGGTATTCCCACATTGGCCTTGGTGTCGGGCATGTGGGAATCATTGTTGGCACTCACATTGCATTTTTCATTTTGTGAAAACCCCTTGTAGATTGAGTTGGGGCTTGGTTGGGGCTTCACACCCACATGGAGGAATAAACAATTCTAATTTAATGTTGAGTTTAGAAGGGGTTCTTAAACTCACTCATTAGACTCCTATAAAAGGAGAGGAAATGCGAGGAGACACTTATCACATCTCATTGTGACATTATGGAGTTCGCATAAGTGAGTGAGCACTTGTGCCAAGGAGATTGGGAGGCAAAATTTCAGCAAGGAAATTATTCACTTTGGCAAATCTATTCGAAGGCTTCTGTTCTTCTTTTATGAATTTTTCAGCCAAGAGAGAGAGGCCACACGTGTGAGAGGAGCAACAAAAGCAGGCCATACAGTCTATATAGATGATGTATGCAGGTCGTACAGTCTGTATAGGTTACGTTAGTAGTCCGTACAAGTGACGGTATCAGGCCATGCAACAGATTTGTAAGTTGGAAGGGATTTTCTGGAATTTGCTGAAAGTTGTACGTTTGTTGGAGGACTATTTTTGTCCTCAGAAATTCTCAATCTGAAAATTTTACAGAACAAAAATTTTGTGTCTCTTGTGTATAGATGATCTCTCTCTGATCTTTATGTTTCTGTTGTTATTTTTTGTCATAATTTCAGTGCAAAATTATTCAGTGACAACCGCCCTAGTTTACTATTTGAGGTCACTTGGAAGTAATTTTCAGATCTGAAATTGAATGCATTGATTGCCTGAAAATTGACATGGTATCAGAGCATAGGCTCTTGAGAGAGAGGGAGTCATCTCTTGAGACATAGTTGTTGCAATTTTTTTTTGTTTTGTGCAGATCACAATGGTGAGCACTCTTAGGGTGGAGGATAGGTTAGATGGGGCCACTAATTTCCGGGTCTGGAAGGCTAGGCTCCTTTTTCTCTTGGAAGAGAATGATCTCAAAGATTATGTTGAGATGGTGATTTTAGATCCATAAAATCCACAGGAATTGGCAGCCCATAGGAAGAGGGAAGTGAAGGCCAAGCTGGTGTTGTTGGATTTTGTGAAGGATCACTTGATTCCTCATATTTCCGAGAAGAAGACAACAAAGGATATGTATGATGCTTTGGTGGGCTTATACGAAAGTGAGAATACAATCTAGAAGTTGATTTTGAGGCACCAATTCCGATTTGTTGAGATATCCAAATCAGATACAGTTGCTAGCTACCTCATGAGGATCACTCAGATTTGTGATTAGCTTGTAGCCATTGGTGAGGTAGTTGATGACACAGAGATGGTGAATGTGGCATCGAATGGTTTTCCTGGGTCTTGGGAACCATTTGTGCACGAGAGAAGTTGCCACCATTTGACAGATTATGGATCGATTACATCCAGGAGGAGGTTCAGATAGAGTCCAGGAATGGAAAGCAGAGAGGTATCGATGATGATAACCTGGCCCTAGTTGCTCACACTAGGAAGGGCATAAGAAACAATTTTCCAAGAAGAGAGGCATCTCCAGAACAGAGGAAGAAGAAGGACCTTAGCAAAGTCAGGTGTTTTTCTTTTCATACGCTAGGTCACTATGCTTCACAGTGGAAGAGAGGGAAAGGGAAGTAACATGCATCATCAGTTAAGGTGGATGAGGTTGCAAACATGCTTGAGAGGGAGTTCTTATTAGTCTTTGCCCTTTCTGGTGCAGTTTCCGGTAGTGGGACTTGGTTTGTGGATAGTGGAGCCACATGTCATATGACAAGAGTGTTATCCCCTATCCTAGGGATAACTAAGGAGATCATGTCTCGAGGCCCATAAGTCCTAGACATGGAGTGTCGAGAGTCGGATGACTTGAGCATTGCCCCGGAGAGCCCCTCTTTTCTTCAGTGCAGCCCATCTATCAACAACAGTAGCATCCATCCCACCAGCTTGGTCTTGAAGTAGTAGTGAGTCTTGCTCCATGAGGTAATGAGTCTGAGTATCATGGTATGTGTCACTCTGATTGTTGAAGCACTTGAACATGTAGCATTGAATTTGCCTTCATTTCATAAAGTTTGCTTGGAAATTATGCTCTTTAACTTGTTCATACCTGGGAAGGATGACATGATGCCCTAGTAAGTTGATCTCCCTTTAGGATGGGTTGCCATCGGGTGGGTCTATGAAAGGTCATTGTCCATTCCCTCCATACTTACCACTTTCCATCCTTACTCTCATGTTTCCCTACCTTTGTTCGGGCATTGGGTTTGCCACACTAGGAAGGGTTGTACCTTGCCTTGTGGGAAGAAGGGGCTAAAGGCCCAGAGGGTAAAAGTAGCTGGCAAGAGTTAAAAGCCAAAATGAAACCTTTGAGATGCTTCACCCAGGGATTCCCGAGAAAGCAGTGAAAATTTTCTCAGTAAGAAAAGGGAACTTGTAAAATAAATAAACACTCAAGGTATTAGTTGGTGGATGGGAGGTCTCATCATGAGCCGACCCATTAGGACCATGGGCATGTAGCGGTATGACACTACCATCTATCTGGTCACCAAACCAAGGTAGTGGCTCTTGGTGGCATAGCCAAGAGAAAGGGGGTCTCATCATGAGCCAGCCTTCTCATCTCTGTGAAATGCTTGTGGGTAACACTGTCACTTCTGGTCACCAAGCCAGGACAGTGTCCCTCAGCTCTTCCCTTGAAGCATAAAATAAAAAGACAAAAAATAATAAAACTAAGAATAAAAGGCATTGAATGGGCTAGGAAAGAATGACATCTATGACAAGGTGCAGCTCGCCCTCTACAAAGGCACCCACGGGTAAGATCTGCATTTCCCTATTATCACTGCATCCCATGCCCAGGCCCCAAACACTTCCCCCCATGCCACCTCACACATACTTACGTGACCTAGATTGGCTCTCACCTGGGAAACACCCAAACTTAAGGAGAATTGGCCCAATAGGACACCTTGAGACCTTCTCCAAACCTGACTTGTTAAACTGCATAACGTCTTTGAGCATTTGTTTGGGTAAAGGGTGGTTTCATGCACATGTTTGGGTACTTTGAGTATTAGATATGATTGACATTGCTATGATCCTTGTGACTTATGAACCCTTGGAGGGTGTACTTGTTGTTGTTGCAGGACTTTGCTTGGTGGATAGGTACATATGGGGAAATGATTAGCTCGGACCTCCATGGGGTTGAAATTCCACAGATAGATGTTGTGACCCCAACCAGGGGCATAAAGAGGTCAGAGACTTGCACCAGGAAGAAAGAAGAGCGTTGCATCGGAGACACCTTGACAGACCTAGACCCGAGGGGATCTTTCCTTTCCACCTGGACGTTGACCTTTGGGAGCCCATGACATCACCTTTGTGACCCTAGACGTCATCCAGAGTCAGGGTTTTCATTTATGAGGGAAGTTGTGTGCTGGTTGGCATGTGTGGCAACATTCAGAGCCTTTGGAGGCCAAACGTTCTGCATATGGGGCCTAGCGTTCCACCTTAATGGCTCAACGTCACCCTAGAAGGGCATGACGTCACCCTTGGAGATGATCTCAGGGGTTAATTACTTTCATTTATGTAAAAACTGGATTTTTGATGTAATTTGGCCAGGTCAGCCTTTTTACGACCTAAAATTAATTAAAGGTCATTGAAACTGTATAAATAGAGAGAGATTACTCTCATTTTTTCATCATCTCTCATCACACAAGTGTGTGGTCTGAAATTCGGCCCTCTTTAAGGGTTATTGGCTGAAATTAAGTGGTGCACAACTTCTTGGAGAGGCAAATCTTGGTGTATTTTGGCTATTTTTCATTGTGGAGGATCTTAAACTAGGGTTTTGCTTGATTATTCTTGGTGAAGTAAGTAGAAAATCTGCAATTTGTTTATGTTAAATGCTTGTGGTAAATTTTACTTGATTCATGTTAAAGATTATGAAATTGCTTGCTCAAAACCCTAGGAGAGAAACATAAGTTATTATCTTTTTCTCTATAGTCTTCCACTTGTTGAAATTCTCAAAGTACATCTTGTTTAGAAGTAGCTACTAGAGCCCTACTTACTA